>SJYG01000068.1:2668289-2691651 GCA_006410535.1 Litocranius walleri
CCCTCTCTTCCCCTCTCACCTGCCCTCCTTCCTCCTCCCCCCTCCCCTCTTCCTCCTCCTCCCAGGCCGGCTTCCTCCTGCCATTTCAGCCAGTTCCCAGAAAGAGGTTCCTAGCACACCTGTTCACAGCCTGGCCTCTGCAGCCCTCTGGGCCTCCCCGTCGCCAAGGGCAGCCCCGGGCATTTCAGCTTCCACTGCCCCCAGCCCCCACCCCAGGCTCCTGGCCTGGGCTGACCAGCGTGGAGACCCTGGGCTGTGGTTGCCTTTGGGAGAAAATTCGGACACCTGCTCTGGGACCCCCTAAGGGAGGGACGTCTTCACTGAGCAGAGAGAGTGCCCCCACACCCTGGGCCCAGACCCTTTGAGAGGGTGGAGGCCTCTGAAGGGCACTCCCTGCTGGAGGATGGGGGAGGCTTTGTGTGTTATGATGGGCAGAGGCCCCCGTTCACATGGGGTGGCCAGTTAGCCAGAGGTGACCCCGTGTCCAGGATGCACCATCCCCTCAGGGGGCTGGGGAAGGGGTGGAGCCCCCCGAGCTCTGCACAGCCCTCTGTCCTCGCCATCTAGGGGGCCAGCTGCTTGTCAGCCCTTCAGGCAGCAGGAAGCCCATCCGTGCGGCAGCTTCTCGCCTGCAGCCCTGAACTCAGTGACGACACAGGGGGCTGCAGGCCGAGAAGGGGGCCGAGAGTTACAGTGAAGGCCCCGACTTCAGACCCAGGGCGGAAACGGGGAGGCGGTGCTGGGCAGGGCCCCACACCCTCCTCAGAGCACTCTGGGGGCACGCCAGCTGATTCTAGGGTTTGGGTACCTCCACGAACTCTCACATCAGAGGCCCTCCCCGGAGAAGCAAAACCATTACAGATTACCAGAAAACAGATTCGCCAGTGTCGATCTCATTTTTTCAAGCTCTGTACCATATACATTCAAGTTTAAATGCCATCGCTTCTCTTTTCCCGTCTGATAGGCAAACATAGACCTGAAAAGCAGCCTAGATCCAATTCAAGAGAAAGAACAAAGTGTGGGTTCATAAAATTTAGCACCCCCTTGGCCTCAAAAATGAAGCTGGTTCACACACAGTTTAAGCAAAGTGTCTACACTTTACAGCCCCAGGGGTGCACTTAGTCCCTGTTCACAGAGGGGCAGCGATCGGTCAGCAAGCTGTCTCATGGTCAATAACTCATCACAGGGAGATGGGCCCCCCGTGGTTACCACCCAAGCATTTCAGCAGACCGTGTCCCTGGTCTTGCTGCTGGAAGCTTCCGTCTGGCCTGAATGCCAAGGGTGGGGTCATCTCACAGGTACACAGATACAGAAGGATCTCCACAACTTTCACTTTAGACCTTTGCTCAGACTCCTACTTCTGAAAATGGTCAATGAGTCCCATTAGCTGTCTTTAAACAGCAAAACCAAGAAAGAAGTTATTATGCAAAAAAAGAAAGCAGCATAGTTCTCTTCTACTGTGTGTTGATGGAAAATGTATAGATGGCCAGAGCATGGGGTCCCTGCTAGCAGTGCATTTTAAATTATCACTTTCAGAGTCAGTAGCTGGGCCAGGGTGGGGGAGGGGGTTCCTCTCCTCCGTGGGTGCTAAGGAAGTGTTTCTAGAGGGACTTCCAGGGCAGCCACTCGTGGAACCCACTCAGAAGCGCGACACCAAGATGGGGATTCCACCTCTGGCTTCAGTATTATTCACAAATTTGAAATAACAAAGTGTTAAAAAATATATTATAGCAAGTAACTGCCAGCGATAATGCATCCAGGAGGTGGAACGGACTACATTGGAGGTATTAAAATTGAAGTTGATGGTGACCCCACATTATTCATTACATCAAATGGAGATGCCCTTAAATTTATATTAAATTCAATTTAAATGCCATCAAAACCATGGTTGACAAAGTACTGATGGATGAATATTTTAGTCTGATTCAATAGAGGTAAACTTTATTTTCTTACCTTGAGGCAAGGTGATGGAGTTTTTATATGCAGCAGGTTGAACTGGGTTTGTAGTAACATGGCTTCTGATTTCCATAAAATGAAATTTTATCTTTTAAAAGTGATTTTCAGGGGCTTAAGTCTCGAACTCTGAAAACACTTCCTCAGGGTTCTTTCTGCTTCACTCATTTCTTTATGCTCTGAAATCCAAAACCTTTCTTATACCACTCTTCAAAATATCTTCTGGTTTAGAATGAACGATTAGTCATTTTAAAGGTTTTGTGTTTGATGTTGATATTCAGTAATATTTCAACTCAATTTTTCCACTTACAGCTCTTGGTCGTAGGGGAAAAGCCACTTACACAGAAATTCACTCGGAGTTGGCATTGAACGCATACACATTAAACGACTGAACGAAATGATTAGATAATTGATTGATTATAATAACTAGTCTCTACAACTCTAAGGGAAGAGAGGCAGCCTTTTGTCTGCCCATGGATATAGCCCTTTTCTTAAGAGCTTACAGGTTGCCTCACAGAAAGACATAGCTAATGTCCCTGAAGAGAGTATTAGTGATGGAAATATTGATCACTACCAACGTAGAGAAGTAGCTGGCTATGGGCTGAGGCCTCTGGCTCCACCCGCTTCTGTCTAAGCTCCTAGAACTCAGGGAAGGTTTTCCCACCGCATCTGGTTTCTGGAACCAAGACCCTGGTTTTCCTGTGGGTAGTTTTCCCAGAGATGCCCAGAAGCGCCCACACTGGGCCAGCATTCTGTGACATATCCCTGTGTGTTACAACCTTCTTTGGCCCAGTGTATTTTTCAGTTCAGTTCAGTTCAGTTGCTCAGTTGTGTCCGACTCTCTGAGACCCCATGAACTGCAACACGCCAGGCCTCCCTGTCCATCACCAACTCCTCGAGTTTGCTCAGATTCATGTCCATCAAGTCAGTAATGCCATCCAACTGTGTCATCCTCTGTCGTCCCCTTCTCCTCCTTCCTTCAATCTTTCCCAGCATCAGGGTCTTTTGCAATGATTCAGCTCTTCACGTGGGGTGGCCAAAGTATTGGAGGTTCCTCTTCAGCATCAGTCCTTCCAAAGAAAATTCAGGACTGATTTCCTTTAGGATGGACTGGTTGGATCTCCCTGCACTCCAAGGGACTCTCAAGAGTCTTCTCCAACACCACAGTTCAAAAGCATCAATTCTTTGGTGCTCAGCTTTCTTTATGGTCCAACTCTCACATCCATACATGACCACTAGAAAAACCATAGCCTTGACTAGATGGACCTTTGTTGACAAAGTAATGTCTCTGCTTTTTAATATGCTGCCCATGTTTGTCATAGCTTTTCTTCCAAGGAGCAAGCGGCTTTTAATTTCATAGCTGCAGTCACCACGTGCTGTGATTTTGGAGCCCCCCCAAAATTAAAGTCTGTCACTGTGTCCCCATCTACTTGCCATGAAGAGTGGTGTCATCTGCATATCTGGGGTTATTGCTATTTCTCCCAGCAGTCTTGATTCCAGCTTGTGCTTCATCCAGCCCAGTGTTTCTCATGATGTGCTCTGCATATAAGTTAAATAAGCAGAGTGACACTATACAGCCTTGATGCACTTCTTTCACAATTTGGAACCAGTCTGTTGTTTCACGTCTAGTTCTAACTGTTGCTTCTTGACCTGCATACAGATTCCTCAGGAGGCAGGTCAGGTGGTCTTATATTCCCATCTCTTTCAGAATTTTCCAGTTTGTTGTGATCCACACAGTCAAAGGCTTTGGCATAGTCAATAAAGCAGAAGTAGATGTTTTTGTGGAACTCTCTTGTTTTTCCCATGATCCAGCGGATGTTGGCAATTTGATTTCTGATTCCTCTGCCTTTTCTAAAACCAGCTTGAACATCTGGAAGTTCACTTTTCATGTACTGTTGAAGCCTGTTTTGGAAAATTTTGTGCATTACTTTGCTATTGTGTGAGATGAGTGCAATTGTGTGGTAGTTTGAGCACTCTTCGGCATTGCCTTTCTTTGGGATTGGAATGAACACTGACCTTTTCCAGTCCTGTGACCATGATGAGTTTTCCAAATTTGTAGGCATATTGAGTGCAGCACTTTCATAGCATCATCTTTTAGGATTTGAAACAGCTGAACTGGAATTCCATTGCCTCCTCTAGCTTTGTTCATAGTGATGCTTCTTAAGGCCCACTTGACTTCACATTCTAGGATGTCTGGCTCTTGGTGAGTGATCACACCATCGTGGTTATCCGGGTCATGAAGATCTTTTTTGTATAGTTTTTATGTGTATTCTTGCCACCTCTTCTTAATAGCTTTTGCTTCTGTTAGGTCCATACCATTTCTATCCTTTATTGTGCCCATCTTGGTAATTTTTATCTAGCTAATGTCTCCCTTGTCCATAGAATTCTCCAGGCAAGAATACTGGAGTGGGTTGTCATTTCCTTCTCCAGGGGATCTTCCCAACCCAGGGATCGAACCCAGGTCTCCTTCATTGCAGGGAGATTCCTTACCATTCGAGTCACAGAGAGAAGCCAGGCTAGTGGCCCATTTCTCCCTAAATGGAGACAGCCACAGCTTCAGAGGAAGGACAGACATAGCTGAAGGTGAGGGAGCCATCGCTCAGCTGTGGCTTTAAAACAGCCATAGAAAAGGGGGTGTCCCCAAGACATGGGATCCAGGGCTCCCACTGCAACGCCAAGTCCCTGATGAATGAAAAGAGACGCACAGCCATTTAAACTTTGCCTGGTTGACTAGGAGGGGTTTCGTGGCCGGGGTTGAACAGCAGGGAGCTCTGTGGAGTAAATGCCCAGCTTTTCCAGAGTCTAGAGAGGAAGGAGGGGGCGTGGAGGGGCTGGGCACGAGGCAGCTGTGACGATGTGGCCCGCAGCCCTCCGGCACTGTCCTCGGCCCTGGAAACGGGCAGGACTGCGTGCCGGAGCAGGCACCTGCCTCGGAACCCCGCCCAGATGGCTGTGCTTTGCTTCCTCCCTGTGTGTCAGAAACCACCTCTCCGGTGATGAAGGCTGACTCCTCCCAGAGACCCTGCTTGCAGAGGCTCTCACTGAAACCATCTTCTTGCTGACCGGTTCCCACTGCCTTTGGGAAGGCGTTGTCACAATCGTTGTAACATTTTGCATCCTCCACCATTTCACCTCCAGGATGGAAGGGCTGCATGCTGGTGGGCAGAAAGCAGGTTGGGGTTCTCAGGTTCTGGGTCCCTCCGCCACCTCGTCAAGGCTCAACTGAAGGGCCACCCGATCAAAGGAGCACGCAGTGATCCAACATAGTTGCAAGTGGTGGCCGCTTCAAGGGCTTGACTTTAATTGCCCCATTATTTTTATAAATGTTTAGAAAACTTTTTTCCAAACATATTTCTTTTTTATTTTTATTTTTTTTAGTTTTTATTTATTTTTTAACTACAATACTGTATTTGTTTTGCCATACATTGACATGAATCAGCCACAGGTTCTCCCAAACATATTTCTTAATTAATACAAAATAGATCATTTAAAAAGAAAAATCTGTAGTAGGAGGGGAAAATCAGCGTGGAAAGATGATTCCCTTCAGCATAAAATCGGTCACTTCTGACTGAACAGCAAAAAACCTGTGAGTGCCGTACACAGTATCAGGAACGCAGTCTCAGGATGGGCTGTCTGTTCTTGGCTTTGCAGGACCAAACACAGATTGAGAAACGAAGCGTCACTTCCCAGTGCAGCACCATGCCGGAAGCACTGCCCGGTGTGCCCTTCCCTCAGCCCAGAGTGACCCTGCTATGCGGCCACAGACATTTGCATATTATTTGTTGATTCACAGTATGTATACTTTAAAGGCGAACAGATCTGTCCCACTTTCCAGGATCCCAATATACACATTTATAAAATGATTTATAAATTTCACTTTATGTGTTTTTTGGATTATCCCAGTCTCCAGGGGCTCTGAGGTGTCCCAAGAACTTAGCAATTCTGAGCAGAGTATCCTTGCCTCATGTTTAAAAATAGAAGCTGTGATATTCTCTAGCTTTTGCCAAATTGTAAATAAGTGAGCAGCGTGAAGAATGATGTGATGAGTCACAGCCGAAATCCTCAAGCCCAATGAGTGTCGAGGAGCGATTACACAGCCTCACCCTGAGTCCCACACCCTCTGCTCTGGCCCATCGCAGGGTTGTCAGACCCGAGTCAACAGCACTGAGGTCAGGCCCGTCCACGCATCTGAAGCATCTTTGAGAAAAGGCAACAGATCCCAGCTCCTGAAATATGCGGGTGAAGGGAACCAGCCGCACGTATGTCTCAGCCAGTGGCCCAGCACACGGGAGCTGCTTTGCACGGCCATTTGTCACATGGTGATGCGTGACGGGCCTGCTCAGACCTGGTGGAATCTCAGAGCGTGCGGGGAACCTGAGGCTGATTGCTCCATATACAGTCCCCAGGAAGTAAAATTCCGTGATTTATTGTGATGTTAAAACCCTCCTAACTTAGAAGACCACACACTCACAATGGCCTGTGTTATCTGGGGAAAAGGATGATGTGTTCTTATTCCGCACATTGTCAGTCAGTCCTTCCCCAACTTGTTCACACCCATCAGCTACTGAAATGTCTCGTGGCTCCTTCAGCAGCAGAATCTAGGTTGCCGTCAGGAATGTGATGAGGATAAGTCTGGCTGACTCTGCACCTGTGGCTTTGGGAAGATGGTCCAGCAGTACGGGGAACAAGCGGGGAGGTGACTTGCAAGATGGGCTGGGTGTGGGCTGGCCCTGCCTTCCTAGACCCTGAGTGCCGTCCCACTGACAGTGCACACGCTCTGTCAGTCCTGGGGGTCAGGTGGGGCCGTGCCTGCTCCGGAGTGATGCAGGGGTGGCTCCATCAATGCACTGGAAGACTCCTGTGCGCAGGGACAGGCCTGAGGCTGAGCACACGGCAGGCGCAGGGCCGGCCACGCAGCCCCTCTTGACGGCCACGGGGCTTGTCCAGCAGTTGACAACCCCCACCAGCAGCCTGGTGGGGAGCCCCTTCACCAGACCTGTGCTTCATCCCACCCCCAACCCCCTGAAACGCCAGGGAGAAGTGGAGCCTGAACACGAGGCCACGTGCTCATAGAGGGGAGGACACACTCCAGAGACGTCCTTCTCCCCAGTGGAGGAGGGGGAGCCCTTTGGAAGGGCTGCCGCTGGGTACAAAGGGACTGTGACAAGGCAGGCAGCTGAGCCTGAAGTGTGAGAGCCTGGGCTCGTGGCCCATCCGAGGGCCACATTCCCTGATGGAGTCGCTCGCTCACCCCAAACAGGAGCCTGTAGTCAGAGCCCCACATGGTCCCCACACCCTGACCTAAATATGTCCTCTGCTCCTAAACCAACCTGCATGAAATGCCCAAGAAAACCCATCGTCCATGCAGCAGTGAGAGTCAGGATACCTACTCCCTGCTTTCGCTGTCATGGATATTTACTGTAAGTAATCAGGATAACATGAAATGTACAGAAGACAGGCCAGAGGATCACAGCCTGCTCCTCTTCCTCTCTCAGCTGGAAGGCTCTTGCCTGCCCCAGTCTTCACTAGAGCATCAGAGTACCAGGGGCCCCTCACTTAGTGAAGGCTGAGCCCCCAGACTAAGAAGAACGGCCGGGTTAAAGGAGACAGGCCCCCGCCCCAGAGGCACATCCTGGCTGCACTAATGCATTCTTGCACATTGCACGGGAGAGGGCTTATGCCTCATCAGAACAGAAACCCAGAGCCAAGGCCACGTACACCAAGGTCATTCCTTCTCATGATCGTGCAGATTGGCCACTGACCTGGGTGCCCAGGAGAGAAGAGACTTTGCTGATGGAAGTGAAGGAGGGGTGTCTGCAGACAGGAAACCCCAGAGTCTGGGGACAGGGGGACTGTCCACCACCCTGGTCATTTCAGGGTCCATGGTGCACCAGCGACGCCCAGCCCCAGCACACAGGGGCTGTCCATTTACTGCTTTAAACAAATGGAAACTTCCCATTCAACTATTCTGGGGCTGCAGACAGAGAAGGAGAGGTTTGGGGATAACCACAAAGAGAGCATGGCGCCCTGGAGCCATTTTGGAGGACAGGCGTTCTTTGTGTCCTAGAGTAGAGTTGTGGAGGGGACAGCTCCTGACACAGCTCCTGGTGGGCACCTGCACGGCCCACCCGTTGCACTTGGCTTAGGTTTCTCTCCCCAACCGTTTCAGGACTTCAAGCTCGTGAATGTTACGGAGTAAATGTGCTTGACAAAACAAAACTTAGCTGGAAATGATTCTCACAATCTCCAGAACTTTTAGGATGTGTAATATGCATTAAAGCATGTCAGAAGTTAAGCCCATAAGTCACAGGACTTCTCCTGGATTTGGAATCTGGATTTGGGAATGAGATGATAAAAGTGTGAAGATGCGGCTGAAGCATGCGGAGCCCCTCGGAGAGCTCCCGAGCCCATCTTCCACTGAGTGGCAGGAAACAGCTGGCCAGAATTTCTGAGCGCCTTTAATGAAGAAGGTTCTTCATTGTTCGGATCTGGTGATTAAATGGAATAAGACTAATATTCCTTTGTGGGTTTCCTGAAAGAAGATTGCCCTGGAAGACAAGTGGGGCTGAGAATCCATCCTGGAGCCCCACGGGGCTAGGGCAGGGGTGGGGAGCCAACCATGGAAATTAAGATTTCGATCACGTGGTCCTTGTTGGTGTGCCCTCTCCTCCCCCTCCCCAGCTATTTTAAGACTCTTTCTCAGAGCCAGCCAAGAGATCTGGGTTACTCTGTTTACTGGGATTTCTCTTCTCAGAATATAGTGCCAAGAGTCTGTAAAATAGCCTCCCCATGGTGGCTGGTGGAATGATGGAGTGAGACCACGCTGCTGTGTGCAGGGCCGAAGCAGGAAAACTGGGAACTTTCAGAAGCAAGAACGTCCACAAGGGCTCCACAGAAGTGTTCCCAGGCCCCAGACAGTTTCTCCCCAGGACACAGAAGTCCTGACATCACCAGCCATCGCCAGCAGCTCAAAGATGAAGTTTGCACCAATTAACTATGTACTGAAACTGACAATGACCATAGTCACAGCTTTTTAGCCGAGTAGTTTCTGTTTGTCTCACCTTTTAGGGGTATTCACTGTCATAGCTGGGTTTTCCTGATGGCTCAGTTGGTAAAGATTCTACCTGCAATGCAGGAGACCCAAGTTTGATTCCTGGGTTGGGAAGATCCACTGGAGAAAGGATAGGCTACCCACTCCAGTATTCTGGGGCTTCCCTTGTGGCTCAGATGGTAAAGAATCTGCCTGCGATGCAGGAGACGTGAGTTTGGTCGCTGGGTTGGGAAGATCCCCTGGAGAAGGAAAATGCTACCCACTCCAGTATTCCTGCCTAGAGAATTTCACGGACTGTATAGTGCATGGACTGTATAGTGCATGGGGTTGCAAAGAGTCAGACACGACTGGGCAACTTTCAGTTTTCACTGTCTTAATTGGCAGGCAGAGATAGAGGCCTGGGGTGGGGTGTGCGGTGGTGGACTGGGCTACCCCATGTTCAAGCAATAGCAGAGACCCAGACTCCTGCTGGCTCACAGACCCTGCAGCCCAGTGCCTGGGCTTTGCTGCACGAAGCCCCACAGAGAGCCTGCGCCCCAAGCGGAGCCCGGCTGAAATCCTGCCCGTTGTCAGAGAAGCACGGGTTGTCACTCACTCACAGCCCCCAACCGGCAGCTTCCGACCACAGTCCTCAGAAAGAGTACCGTCTGCACACACACTCTCATACAGCTGAAACACGCGTTCACAGAACAGCCGTTACTTTCTCTTCTGTCCTATTTCATTTAAGGAAAACTGGATACACACTGTGGGGAGAAACCCACAATCCGAAAACAAGCTCGCCTTTCTTGGCCCATCTTGCTTGTTCGTGGCTGCCTCACTGCAGATTCACACCCGAAGCATCTGTCCACAAGGCTTCCCTACACAGAGTGAGACGCTTCCACTTCTGAGGCCACAAGGAGCCTGTTTCCCAAGAGGCATTCAGCTAGATTCCAACCGCTGCTGCAGACTCAGCCCTTTCTGCGTGCATACACGCTAAGTTGCTTCAGTCATGTCTGACTCTTTGCAACACTGTGGACTAGAGCCTGGCAGGCTCCTCTGTCCATGGGGATTCTCCAGACAAGAACACTGGAGTGGGTTGCCGTGCCCTCCTCCAGAGGATCTTCCAGACCCAGGGTTTGAACTTGTGTCCCTTAAGTCTCCTGCCTTGGCAGGCGGCTTCTTTACCACTCGAGCATCTGGGAAGCCTTCATCCTCATGTAGTTGACTTAAGCTTTTATCCAAGGTAGTTAGACAGCTTAATGAGGCAGACAGGAGCTGCCGGTGAGCGTCACATGGGGCCGCCTCTGCTCAAGGAGCTCTCACTGGCTTCACAAGGATCGCGTGTCAGTCCAGATGGTCTCGGGGTCAGGAACTCTTATTAGCTCTGGAAGAGACTGAAGCATTGGCCCTTCTTCCCAATGCTTGTTTTATTCGCTAAAAGGAAAGCATCTGTAAAGTAAATTGTCCGACCCAGCACCCAGTATGCAACAGCAGTGCAGTTATACAAACTGAATTAATGAGCATGACCCCTTGGGCAAGGCCACGGACACACAGCAGGCCCCCCCGGGCTGGGGAGAGTTCTGTGTCGGCACCCCTCACCCATGGCCCCAGCTCACCTTCGTGCTGGTAAAGATGCTGCTCCCGAAACCAAAGATCCTCCCAGCAGGGCGGGTGGGACCCCTCTGCCCACCCATGTGCTCCAGCCTGCTCTGCCATGCCTCTGAGCTGAGACAGGAGATGGGGCCTCAACTCCCCCAGTCTCGTCTCTTATAAGCTCACCTAGAAGGCAAACCCACAGCCCATGTCTCATGAGTTCCGGGTTTTGATGAGGTTAGATTGTGGGAAGAGAGAAACAAGAAGTTTCATTAAATCTAAATTCACGCCCCTGAGATGGCATTCCCGGGGGAAGATAAAATACGTCTTTGAAACAAAAACTGCTTAAGAAGGGCCACACAAGTGACAAGAGGGAAAGGACCCACTGGGCCTCCTGCCTCCTGCTCCCCTCTGGATGTGGTTGGGAAGGTTTTTCAGTTGTAGAATCCAAGGTCATTTTAGTCGCTAGTGAAGTGCTTGTGAGGAATTATTAATAGAAACGGTGAACAACGCCGTCAGACAGCGTCCTGATCTATCCGCCTGTGTCAAGCAGAGTGTTAAGGAATCTGAGAGGTTTGGATAACAATAGCTGGTTTTTCTCATACAAATGGGGCACCTGTCAGCTTCTCCAGTAAAAAACTTTCACGTGAAGCGTACTAAACTCTTCCTCGCCAGGCTGCCAGCGTCCCGCCATCAGGCACAGGTATTTTTAAATGTCTTTCAGTATAGTTTATCACCTCCGAGAGCAGCGGAAATAGCTTGTCGACAGGAAGCCTTTCCCCAATGCGACACTGAGCAATCAAGTGTCTTAGAGACAGCAAGCCATCACCCTAATCGCTTCTGATTTTCTCCTTCAAAACCACATCATGAAAACAGTGCACTATGAAAAAAGGGATTGTTCTCGAGGAAAAGAAGCGGAAGTTCCGTTCAGGGTGCACAGAATCCCCGGGGGCTCTGCGGGTCCCCCTGGGCTGTGGTCAGGGCCAGGCCTGAGGGTGAGGGTGACTGGCTCCTCTCCAGCCCAGGGACACTCCAGTGACCTCAGCAAAGGCGCTTCAGCCTCAGGAACCCAGACGATGCTGCTTCTGCCTTGCTGCCTCCACAGCTGTGGATGAGTTGGTGAATTCATACTTGTGAAGTACTGAGAGCCTCTTGGAGAGGGTCTCAGGGTCAAGAACCACACGGCTCCTCTCACAGAGGGAAAACTCATGAGGAGGCAACGTGCAAATGTGAATCAGGCTAAGCGCAACACACGGTCACCACACTGTGAGTTATGAGTCCACCTAGTTCTGTTTCCCGTGAGCCCCTGGCTCCGTGAATCCAGAAGGTGTCCTCTCTCAAACAGGAGCAGAGAAGCTCCAGAGCCCACCTTCCATCAGTTCAATCACTCAGTCGTGTCTGACTCTTTGTGACCCCATGAACTGCAGCACGCCAGGCCTTGTCCATCATCAGCTCCCAGAGTTCACTCAAACTCATGTCCATCAAGTCAGTGATGCAGTCCAACCATCTCATCCTCTGTCGTCCCCTTCTGCCCCCACCTTCAATCTTTCCCAGCATCAGGGTCTTTTCCAGTGAGTCAGTTCTGCACATCAGGTGGCCAAAGGATTGGAGTTTCAGCTTCAGCATCAGTCCTTCCAATGAACACTCAGGACTGATTTCCTTTAGGATGGACTGGTTGGATCTCCTTGCAGTCAAAGGAACTCTCAAGAGTCTTCTCCAACACCACAGTTCAAAAGCATCAGTTATTCGGTGCTCAGCCTTCTTTATGGTGCAGCTCTCATGTCCATGCACGACCATCTTCCACAGAGACAAACAATTAGCTAGGGCATTTTTCTGTTCTGCCAACAGAGGCCTAAGTCAGTTCAGCTCTCCAGGATTTCTTTTCACCTTTATAAGGTCTCTCTCAGCTTCCCTCTTTCCCACAGTGGGGGGAGCACTCTGCCATCGGGGGGTGGTCACTTTGTAACCAAAAGTGGGGTCTGGCTGCTGGTTGCTCAGCATCCATGAAGAGGTCTGGTTGGAGGAGCAGAAAGCTTGCTGTGTTTCAGAGGCTGGGCTGGCAGCTCTGCGGGTGGCAGACCCTCTCACCCTTCCTGTCCCACCCACACAGCAATCCGGGGGCGGGAGCTTTCGAAGGCAGAGGGAGGGGGCTGCAGGCAGAAACATCACCATCAGCTCTGACAGGAATCTTCAGAGTGGCCGCCGGTGGTCTGGCGAGTGTCGTCTTGACCATTTTAGGTACAGTTGGTCTTCAGCTCCAGGGTCGGTTTCTCCCCATTTCTTGAGGCCGGTTCTCAGGATGCTGGCGGCTTATGTCACGGCCGAGGTCTGGTCAACCTCTCCCACCTGGCAGGGGTTTCCGCATCTAAAAGACAGCTCACAGGACGTGGTCCAGGGTATCATGTCCAGCCCTTGAGAAGGGACTAAAAGCCCTCGGGAAGGACCTTTGCTCAGTGGCTACAGGGCTACTGTTTTGTCCTGTTGACTGCTTCCTTCTGTTTTGACATTTTTCTCACTTCTCTGATTAAACTTATTCTTTGGTTAAAGTTTTTCCACAGACAAAAGACAGATGTCGGACATGGGGGTTATGGACCAAAGGATTGCACTCTATTTCAACATTATTATTTTTTTTTCTGTTTCCTTCGATGTATGGGATCACATTCATGGATAATAGATACCACACCCATCTGCTGTCTCTAAGCTTTAGGAATATTTCTGAGTGATCTCTCCAACAAAGGATTCAACTTATAATTAGCACTATCCCAGTGACTCAGTGGTAAAGAATCCGCCTGCAATGCGGAGACGCAAGAGATGTACATTCGACCCCTGGGTGGGGGAGAATCTCCTGGAGTACGAGACGGCAACGCATTCCAGTATTCTTGTCTGGAGAATCCCATGGACAGAGGAGCCTGGTGGGCTACCATTCAAAGAGTCGCAAAGAGTCGGACATGCCTGAAGTGACCAAGCCGAGACAGAGTTAATAACATTCAATGAATTGAATAACTTATCTCATTCTTAACAGTAGAAAACCTGCTGGTTGCTGAGTTATTCGGTGCTCAGCCTTCTTTATGGTGCAGCTCTCATGTCCATGCACGACCATCTTCCACAGAGACAAACAATTAGCTAGGGCATTTTTCTGTTCTGCCAACAGAGGCCTAAGTCAGTTCAGCTCTCCAGGATTTCTTTTCACCTTTATAAGGTCTCTCTCAGCTTCCCTCTTTCCCACAGTGGGGGGAGCACTCTGCCATCGGGGGGTGGTCACTTTGTAACCAAAAGTGGGGTCTGGCTGCTGGTTGCTCAGCATCCATGAAGAGGTCTGGTTGGAGGAGCAGAAAGCTTGCTGTGTTTCAGAGGCTGGGCTGGCAGCTCTGCGGGTGGCAGACCCTCTCACCCTTCCTGTCCCACCCACACAGCAATCCGGGGGCGGGAGCTTTCGAAGGCAGAGGGAGGGGGCTGCAGGCAGAAACATCACCATCAGCTCTGACAGGAATCTTCAGAGTGGCCGCCGGTGGTCTGGCGAGTGTCGTCTTGACCATTTTAGGTACAGTTGGTCTTCAGCTCCAGGGTCGGTTTCTCCCCATTTCTTGAGGCCGGTTCTCAGGATGCTGGCGGCTTATGTCACGGCCGAGGTCTGGTCAACCTCTCCCACCTGGCAGGGGTTTCCGCATCTAAAAGACAGCTCACAGGACGTGGTCCAGGGTATCATGTCCAGCCCTTGAGAAGGGACTAAAAGCCCTCGGGAAGGACCTTTGCTCAGTGGCTACAGGGCTACTGTTTTGTCCTGTTGACTGCTTCCTTCTGTTTTGACATTTTTCTCACTTCTCTGATTAAACTTATTCTTTGGTTAAAGTTTTTCCACAGACAAAAGACAGATGTCGGACATGGGGGTTATGGACCAAAGGATTGCACTCTATTTCAACATTATTATTTTTTTTTCTGTTTCCTTCGATGTATGGGATCACATTCATGGATAATAGATACCACACCCATCTGCTGTCTCTAAGCTTTAGGAATATTTCTGAGTGATCTCTCCAACAAAGGATTCAACTTATAATTAGCACTATCCCAGTGACTCAGTGGTAAAGAATCCGCCTGCAATGCGGAGACGCAAGAGATGTACATTCGACCCCTGGGTGGGGGAGAATCTCCTGGAGTACGAGACGGCAACGCATTCCAGTATTCTTGTCTGGAGAATCCCATGGACAGAGGAGCCTGGTGGGCTACCATTCAAAGAGTCGCAAAGAGTCGGACATGCCTGAAGTGACCAAGCCGAGACAGAGTTAATAACATTCAATGAATTGAATAACTTATCTCATTCTTAACAGTAGAAAACCTGCTGGTTGCTGGGTATTTTGCGTGAGGCCCATGTTACTTACTTGATGGTTGCTGATGAAGTATAGTTGATTGACAGCACTGTGCTAATTTCTGCTCTACAGCAAAGGAGTTCAGGTATACATGTATGACCTCTTTTTATATTCTTTCCATTATGGCTTATCTCAGGATATTGAATATAGTTCCCTGTGCTATAGTAGGACTCTGTTTATCCACCTTACATATAGTCCTTGGCAACAACAATCCCAAACTCCCACAGCATCCCTCCCCCAGGCTCCCTCCCCTGGGTTCTCTATGTCTGTGAGCCTGTTTCTGTTCCATAAGCCATATTTCAGATTCCACATATAAGTGATATCATGTGGTATTGTCTTTCTCTCTCTGACTTCATTCAGTATGAGAACCTTTAGGTCTACCCATGTTCCTGCAAATGGCATTATTCTGTTACTCTTTATGGCTGAGTAGTAGTCTTTTATAATTTTATTTTATATCGGAAGTACTGGTGGTTTACAGTATTGCTAATTTCTGCTGTAAAGCAAAGTGATTCAGTTATACATAGATACACATTCTATAGTATTTTCACATGGACTCCATTTTAAAAAATAACCTTTTCAAGAGTAAACCATCTTGGTTTTGTTACCAGCACGTACACTTGGTGGGAACTCTAGGATATGGCAGACACCCCTCCTGACGGTGAGCTGATCAGCGTGTTGTCTGATGCTCTCAGTTCTGCAGAACCTCAGGCAGCCCGACCTGAGGGGCCCAGAGTCCCAGAGCCTCCACGTGGACGCAGCTCCAAGGCTGCTCTGGTGCGACTCCTTCTGGTGCAGGAGAGATGGAGATGTCCGGGGAGCGGGGGGAGGCCGTGTCTGACTCCCACCCCGAATGTGCCCCCCACGCCCTCTCAGATCAAGGGACACTCAATAAACCCATGTTTGAAATGTGCTTTTCAAAATACTCACTCTCACAGTCCTTCAGGACACAGGCGTCCAACACAGGGTCCAGAGTGGAGCCAACAGCAGGTAAGGGACCATCCCTGCCAGACACTTCCGGCGCCCACTGGGAGGAGGGGCCACACCCACACCCCAGGGGCACTGTTGGGGGGGTCTCACCCCAAGGGGATGGGGCGAAGGGGACCCCATGGAGAAGCCTGCGAGCCAGACACCGGGAGTTTCCCCCCCCCAGGAGGCCACACTGGGGGAGGTCACCCCTGCAACCCTACCTTGCCCCCCTCACTGTTCCCAGTAGCCCTCCCAGTTGACTTGGCCTCCCAGTCAGTGGACCTTAACCTTCATCCGGAGGTTGAGTATTTGTGTAAATATCTGGTGATGCCTGCCCACTGAATCGAGGCCTGCAGACCCCAGCCAGCTCCCGATGCCTTTGAAAGAGACAGAGGAATGCACAGGAGCCGATGAACCCCACCCGGCCCGTCTTTCCCAGGCAGCTAGTGCAAGACAGACGGTGTCGAGATACTGACGGATGACGGATGACAGTCCCCACGTATTCCTGAGATATGCGGTCAACTTGATTCGTCTTGCTTAAGGGCTGTTTCTCCACAGCATGGAGCAGGCAGACATACTTCTGCTCCAAAATTAGATTGTGCAGGCAAGGCAGGAATCTGAGCCTCGTGCACAATTAGGGGAGTGTTGCAGTCCTCTGGGGAATGTAATGGTGTGTGTGTGTGTGTGTGTGTATGACAGAGAAATGAAGAGGCAAAGACACCATGCCTGGTTTTTAAGGGTTGCACAACCTCAACTATTATTTGTGCCAAGGACACTCAGCTTTTAAAACAGGAGAAGAACTTACTAGAGAGGGCAAGAGATGGGACCTGCCTGGGTGAGCTGAGGGCGCCTGGCCAGTGTCCGGTGGATCTCAGGTCAGGAAGAAGCCGACAGCTCCCTCGTTAGAAGAGAGCAGAGTCCAGCGATGTTTGCATAAGCTGCAGCTCTGGACTTCAGCTCCCTTTCAGATTTCTGTTTATTCTCGAAAATGTGAACTTCATGGTGAGGGATGGTATATGAGTAGAGACAGACAGACAGACAGACAGACAGAAACAGAGAGAGAGAGACGCCGAGAGACACTCCAAGAGGCAGACGCCCTAAGTGGCTTCAGTCGTGTCTGACTCCTCTGCCCATGGGGTTCTCCAGGCAAGAATGCTGGAGTGGGCTGCCATGCCCTTCTCCGGGGATCTTCCTGACCCAGGGGTCGAACTTGTGTCTCTCATGGTTCTTGTCTTGCACGTGAGGTTTTTTTTAATCCATTAGTGCTGCCTGGGAAGGCCGCAGAGAGGTACATCCGATCAAAAAACCTCAGCTCTCAGGAAGGAAACCAGCGGGTCCAGGGGAGAAAAGGCCGGGGTCCCTCTCGGTCCCCGTGTGCAGAGCCGGGGCAGAGCACAGGGTCTGTCTGAGCCCGTCCTGGCCCCCCAGCACCCCAGAAGGACAGCAGAGCACGGCCCCGTTGAGGGCTTGGGACCAGCATCGCCCATGCCTTTCTGCCAGGCGCTGGTTTGGATGCTACAGCGCGTCCGTGGGTTTATGCAAACCCAGAAGCCCTCTTTTGTGAACTTGCTGTTGAGCAGTGTTAGGAGGATGCTGGCACCTGCTCTGCCAAAACCAGGACAGACTTTACGGTTCCTGTCTGCGGGGGAAGTTGGGCGCTAAAGGCATGGTTTCACGGGACTGCGTTCACATGTGTCCACAGGTCCTGGGGACATTTACCAGGGCCAATGAGGATAGGCCACCCTGTCATCTTTTCCTCCTTGGCCTTTGTTTGCTGGAAGGCTGGCTGCTCACCCTAGGGACAGCACCCAGGGCTTTTGGTGAGGAGGAAGCATCTGGAAGAGCCGAAGCTCAGTGGCGTCTCAGCTGGGCCTCCGTGACCTGGCCCAGAGCAGAGTCCTCAGCACAGCCTGCACTGGGGGTTAATCCCGGTGGCTCACAAGTCTCGGACTTCTCACCTGTAAAGTGGAGATGAAGCTCACAGCCCTTCTTCAGGGAATGCTGGAAAGGGCAGGCGAGATGGTCCGGGGCAAGTGCGTGGATCAGTTCAGTTCAGTCGCTCAGTCGTGTCCGACTCTGTGCGACCCCAGGGACTGCAGCACGCCAGGCCTCCCTGTCCGTCACCAACTCCTGGAGTTTACCCAAACTCATATTCATCAAGTCAGTGATGCCATCCAACTGTCTCATCCTCTGTCACCCCCTTCTCCTCCCACCTCTAATCTTTCTCAGCACCAGGGTCTTCTCCAATGAGTCAGTTCTTAGAGTGGGCCCCAACTACATGTGGGCGGTCGCTGGCTCGCCCATGATGGCATGTCTTAGACAAAGCGTTTGACACATCCACGTTCCCCTATGTGCCACGTGAAGAACACGGCGTCAGCCCTGATAGTCCTGAGGGATGGCGTTTAAATCAGATACTGCAGGGGATAAGGCGGGTGCTGCTCACTCTCAGCTGGTCCACGGCGATGTGCGTCCTCTCCAGCTCTGCTCATAGGGCGCCTCCAGCCCCAAGATTCCCGCTCTGTGAAAGTTCTGTGAGATCCTCCAGCTTCTCTGTCAGAACACCTAACTTGCGGCTCTTGAGCTCCACCCAGGTCACTGGGATGACCCGAGGCTCAGGCGGCGCCATAAGGGGCGCGTGTGGGTTTTCAGCTCACGCTATGCGCTAAGTCGCTTTAGGCGTGTGTCCAACTCTTTTCGACCCCATGGACAGTAGCCCAGAAGGCTCCTCCTTCCATAGGATTCTCCAGGCAAGAACACTGGCGTGAGGTGCCATTTCCTTCTCTGGGGGGTCTTCCTGACCCAGGGATCGAACCCGGGGCTCTTGCCATGCCTCCAGCCTCGCAGGTGGTTTCTTTTCCATCTGAGCCACTAGGGAAGCCCGAAGGGTCTTGTACCCAGTCGCAACGTGCGTGTCCTGGGGCTCGTGAGCTGGGAGTGGGGCCTGGGAGGTGAGAGTTCCACCGGTGCCTGTGCAGACAGCTGCAGACTCAGTTCCCACACACACTGTTACCTGTGATTTTTAATTTTGGGCTATAACACGTGCATAATGTATTGATAAGCAGAGTTGTCAGCTTAACTGCTATATCCATCGGGGTTGATATATGACATCGGGGTTTGTTAAAGAGAACGTGACTTTCAAGCGGTGGTTTACACTCTAAGCGGAGAGAACTGATATTGAGAAGAGGAAACGAGAGACGCACTGAGCCAGAGGCTCAAGAGACACTGGACTCCGTGCTTTCGGCTGTGGAGGGAAGGTGCGTGCCAGTGGGGAGCAGTGCCCGGGGCCCACGTCCTCTACCCCCTGGCTGCCTCTCCAGCCTTCTCTGTGGTGTCCCTGCAGGCAGTCCTCACCTTTCTGCCCCTGCAACATCCAGGACCTGGGCTCCTGCCCCTGAGTCCTTCCCAGTGCCAAGCCATCCCACACCAACTTCCAAAATACCCATTGCTATGTCTGGGGCAGTTAAAAGTCTGATGTCCTTCCACAGACATGCAAGGCAGCCGCCGTGAAATGGACACAGGCCAGGCGCTGGGCACAGGATGACTCTGCTCTGTGCTGGAGGACAGAGCCCACAGACCACAAAGATCGGCATGTTCTTGAAACACACGTCCAGGGCTGCACAGGGACAGGCCAGTGGGAAGCTCCTAAGAAACCTGAGTCCCTAGAGGTTCATGGTGGATTCTAAGGGGCTTATTGGTAACACATCTGGATTCATAATGGGACTGTCCCACCACAATGAAATCCAATGAGAAATTACTGAAAACTGAAGCTACATCTCCTGCCTGTAATTCCTGTTGGATGGAACATTAAGTACACTGGAAGCACCCAAGTCCATTATCAAGGGCCCAGGATCCCAGCGTGGACCTGTGTGAAAGCAGCTCGTGGAGGTGACGACAGGCTCCAGGAACCCAAACCTCAGGAAAAGCCTCGTGACCAAACCTACCGCTTCAGTTCCGTCCTGCTGTTCCTCTCCTATCTGCAAACACCTAAATCCACACATACTCCCCGTGTCAATTTGGAGTCAAGGCCAACCCAGCGAGGCTCCCTGCCCAGCGAGTCCCCAGATCTCGGCGCTGGCCGGAGCTGGGACAGGCAGCCTTGTAGGTCAAATCATCTGCCGAAAAGAGCTCAGGGCTGAGCTCCAAACAGCAGCACCCCTTCTTCCTGCGGAGCGTGGTGAAAAGTGGTCTGTGTGACCCCTGGCCTGAGGCTGCCCCCACCCTGGGCACCACTACCTCCCAAACACGCCGCGCTGCCTCTGACGGACACCAAAGGGCCTCCTGACCCCACGGTGGCCGCGCTAAGCCACCGTCTCCAGTGTCTCCACACAGCTTCGTTTGCCGGACGTCAGCGGTCTCTGGAAGTGCTTGGCTCTTTGGAGAGCATGTGGGTCATCACGCCCGCGCTCCACCGGGAGGAAGCCCACAGACGCTCCAGGGCCAGCCCTGTCCTGCAGGACTCCACCCCCTGATGCCTCCTTAGGATCCACTGCGGCTTGATTCCTTCTCACTTTCTCACCTCAGTCTTGCACCTGGGTCCCGTCAGACCAACTGACCTCTGATCTCTATAGGTGAATTCAAGGCTCTCCTGGCTCAGAACCATTGGGTTAATGTATGAAGTCACTTAATGTACAATGTAAAAGCCCCAAATGTGAGTGACTGCCAACAAATCCATGCTGAAGTCAGGTGACCATTTTGAAATAGCAGCATTTACTTCTGAGAAGAGAATGTGAATTGGGGGCAGCTTTTCACTGGAGAAATGTGAGATGGAGGGTTTGGAGAGGGATCTTTTGGAGGAAAGAATTGTTGGGGTCTCTCTGTATGAAGCTCAAGTTGAATCAAGACCCCTGGGAGTCATATCAATAACCGCAGATATACAGATGACACCATTCTAAAGGCAGAAAGCAAAGAGGAACTAAAGAACCTCTTGATGAAGGTGAAAGAAGAGAGTGAAAAACCTGGTTTAAAATTAAAGATTCAAAAAACGAAGATCATGGCATCTAGTCCCATCCCTTCACGGCAAATAAAAGGGGAAAAATGGAAACAGTGACAGACTTTATTTTCCTGGGCTCCAAAATCACTGCAGATGGTGACTGCAGCCATGAAATTAAAAGGTGCTTGCTCAGTTGGTAAAGAATCCGCCTTCAATGTAGGAGACTCAGGTTCAATCCCTGGATTGGGAAGATCCCCTGGAGAAGGGAATAGCAATCCACTCTGGTATTCTTGCCTGGAGAACTCCATGGACAGTGGAGTCTGGTGGGCTACAGTCCATGGGAAAGAGTCAGGCATGAGTGAGCAAATAACACTTGCTCCTTGGAAGAACAGCTATGGAAAACCTAGATGGTGTATTAAAAAGCAGAGATATCACTTTGACAACAAAGGTCTGTATACTCAAAGCTATGGTTTTTCCAGTAGTTATATAAAGATGTGAGCATTGAACCGTAAAGAAGGCTGAGCACTGAAGAGCTGACGCTCTTGAACTGTGCTGTTGCAGAAGACTCTTGAGAGCCCTTTGGATAGTAAGGAGATCAAACTAGTCCATCCTAAAGGAAATAAGTCCTGAATATTCATTAGAAGGACTGATGCTGAAGCTGAAGCTCCAGCACTTTGGCCACCTGATGTGAAGAGTCAACTCATTGGAAAAGACCCTGATGCTGAGAAAGATTGAGGGCAGGAGGAGAAGAGGGCGATGATGGTTGGATGGCATCACCGACTCAATGGACGTGAGTTTGAGCAAGGTGGGAGACAGTGAAGGACAGGGAAGCCTGGCGAGCTGCAGTTCATGGGGTTGGAGTCAGACATGACTTAGCAACTGAACAAAAGTAACTGTATAAAAAGAAGTTTTGCCTGCTGTCTGTCTCTGGGTGACGTAATCCTGGCTTGAACCCAAGTCCCATTACACTTCTAATTCCATCTGTGCAAGTCACTAAATTCAATCCTGTCAATTCTGCCTCAATTCCCCTCCCACACACCTCTGTTCCAAGCCATGTATGAAGAAAGTATCATTTGAGAAATATTTTTAATGCATTTCATCAGTATTAAGGTTGCCAGATTTAGCAAATAAAAAACAGAACACCCAGTTTGGGGTATTCTTGTTTTTTGCATCTGGTTTACTACATAGTTTCTGTTGAAAATGTACTTAAGTGTATACTTTGAATACAACTGCTTTCTAGTTTTTGAATCATTGTCAGTGGAACACAAATTATATGAAAAGCTTGATTACTACAAGGTAAGGAGTGATCCTGCTGAAAAGAAGACAAGAAAAAGATTGAATAAACATATAATTTATGAATTACACGGTCTTTATTACAAATATGAGCATTGCCGCCCCTCAGAACAAAACACCCAGACGTGCAGAGTAATTGTTAAAGTCAGTCCTCTTTGATATGGTAATGATTTCTGTGCAAGTTTTGCTTTGCACATACTTTGTGATTGTGTCGGTTGAAGGTGTGTTTTTCCCAGGTAGAAGCTAAAACATGCTGCATGGGGAAGTATATAAGCCTTATCTGAAAATGGTGAGCGTTCTGAACAGGCCTCAGTTTTCCCTCCTGGCCTGGTCCTTTCGTGGCCATCATCCATGGCCCCTTCACTACCCTTCATGGCTGTCACTGGGCCTCGGGCTCTGAACCAGCCAACGGGGCAGGTGGATGCCGACACTGGGCCACAATCACCCAGCGAGGAGCCCCTGGGAGAGCCTCCGGGGCAGGAGGAGCTGAGAAGTGGGAGGCAGGCCATCTGGGGCACTCTAAGGACCCCCAGAATCAGCCTGAGCTTGTGGTGGGCACTGGCAGGCATTGCTTCATCTGGGGTTGCCTGCCCAGCAGCTCTGCCTCCGGAGTGCAGACCCTGCCTCTTTCCACAGGACCCCTGCCCAGAGCCAGAGCCCCGCGGAGGAGGCCGCCTGCGCACCCGATTCCGCTGCATTGTCTAGTGCGGGACACACTCCAGACGACGATGGCATCGTGGCACTCAGCACCTGCGCTGGGCATCCTGCCTGAGGCCTCCACCACCAGGAGTCAGGACCACCGGGGGCCTGCATCCCACAGACTCGCCACCAGCAGCTTTCCCTGATCGCCAGGGAACAGGCCGAGAGGGCGCCACCTGCAGCCCACTGCCCACCTGCGGCTGGCCCCGCTGCCCAGCTCTGACACCTTTGCACTGGCAGGCCCGCAGGGGCAAGCCCCTGGGCACATCCTGCGCTCTGCTCGAAGATCTTAAGTCCGCAGAAAGTTCACACTGTAACTTGTTTGAGCCACTTTCTCCTTGCAAGCCGCTTTATCTTCTTTCAAAGCCCAGCAGCCTTAAATCAGCCCCTTCCTCTGCAAGAGGCCCAGCCCCACCAGAGGTTAAGCCACCGGCCTTTCTCATCAGGGCTTGGGGTCCCCCAACCCCTGCCACAGACAGCCCCTCACCCCCACCCCCAGGAAGCCGGGACTTTCAGGAACTCCTGTTTACATCT
>SJYG01000068.1:2692278-2705555 GCA_006410535.1 Litocranius walleri
TCCGTTGGGCCCTGAATCCCACAACACTCCTCCCACCCTTCCACCCACCCAGCCCTCCCTTCCTCCAGGCCTTAGGGGGTGGTCCAGGCCCCTTCCACCATCTCCCCACACCCTTCCACCCACCCAGCCCTCCCTTCCTCCAGGCCTTGGGGGGGTGGTCTAGGCCCCTTTCACCGTCTCTCCATCCTGGATGTGTACGGACCACCGCCCTGGCCCCTCCTGGAGTGGGATGGCAGGAAGCTGGGGCCAAAGCCATGTACTGGGCACAGAGGACCCAGAACAACAGGCCTGCCCAAGAATTCCCAGAGGGTACAAAGCACCTCCCAGGTCCAGCCCTCACTTGCCCCCAGCCCCAGAGCCTCCTCTCCGGGCCTCCTGCAGGTCCTGCCTTCCTTAAGGACCCTCTCCAGCCCAGCGGGAAGCTCCGGACTCCACTCCTGTGGTCCCACCTCAGCGTTGCCAGCTCTGAGTGTCCAAGTCAAAGTCGCCAGGACCCCCAAAGGAGGGCCCCAGTCGGGTCTAGCAGGCACAAGTTCCGGAATGAAGGGTTGGAGGTTCAAGGGTTCAAGCATCCTCCTCCCCTTGACTCTGGAGCTTGTCCTGAGGAACTGTAGCTGGTGGTCACCCAGGCGACCTGGCAGGACCGAGGGTGCCCCTATCCAAGCCCCGAACTCCTTTGTGTCCCGCGGGCTACTCAGCACCTCCAGGCAGTCCTCCAACTGGTTCTTAAAAAGAAGCCTGTGGAGGTAAGTCAGCTCACCTGGTTGGGCCTGTAAAACCCCAACCTCTCCCGGTAAGTGCTCTGAGAAGAAATGCCTCAGGCCCCTTGCCTGTGGGCCGAGCCTTTAGGCCTCTGACTCGCTGTCCCGGCCCGGTCCCGCCCGGAGGGACGAGCGGAGGGAGTGCTCCCGGCGGCCCAGCGGGCGTCATCCCGGACTGGGCTCCCAGCGCCCGCGGCAGCGCCGTGCGCGCCGCAGACTCGCAGAGGCAGAGCGAGGGCCGGACAGGGGCTGGCGGCGGCTCCTGCCTCGCGGGCGTGGGAAGGGCGCCCGCGCCTCCGCCGAGGTCCCGAGCTCCGAGGCAGGGCTTTCGGTTTGCGGCGGCCGGGGTGTGCGCTGGGCGCCCCTTCCGGGCGCTCTCCGCTCCAGAGGCGCGGGGCAGGCGGCACCCGGAGCCGCCGGCGAGGGCGCCCTGAGCTGGGCAGGAGGGCGCGGGGCGCGGAGAGGGCCGGGAGGAGGGAGCCTGGCCTGGGAGTGGGGCCGGGCGGGCCGGCGACGCCGAGCTAGGGGCGCGCGTCGTCGGGGGAGCCCGGGTTGGGGCCCCCCCTGGGACCCGGCGAGCGTCTCGCGTCCCTGCAGGCGGCCGGACGGCCCGCGCCCCGGCTGCGGCCTCCTACGGAGGCCTGGGAGGGTGACCCCACCCGCTCCCCTCGAGGGGCTGGGGCCCGGAAACGGCGGGAGGCCGTAAGCAGGCCGCGCGCCCCGCACTTCCCGGTGCCCGGGCAAGTCTCCGTGCTCCCGGGGCCTGCGGCTCGGCTCCCGCTCCGGTGCTGGTCGCGGCCTTTGGGGCCTCCGTGTGACCAAGGAGCGCACACGCGGTGGCGCTGCGCCGGAGGCCGGCGGGGCAGAAGTGAGTCTGGGGGTGTCCGCTGAGGGCCGACCTCAGCCCCAGAAGGCCCCCCAGGGGGCTGGAGGCAGAGGAGGAGACAGTTCCCTGAAGAAATGACTGCAGTAGCTGTGCAGGAGCCAAACGTGGGCTCGAACCAACCCTGGGGAGACCGACGGTAAAGAACTTCACGTCGCCGGGCGGCCTCCAGCGCGCGCGCCTCCTTTGGGGCCGCGGCGCCCACGGCCCTCCTCGCGCGCGCTCCGGGGCGGCCTCCTGGGCTGACACTGCCTCCCCTGAGGACATCCATCCGCCGCCCCCATCTTCCCCGGACACCGACTTGTCCCCACGTGACCGACCTGCCAGCTCACCTCCCAACTTTGCAGGGTCGAGGACGTTGCTCCGCCCGCGGGCCGGAGGTGGATGAGGGAGCCGGGCGCACGCGGAGCCCGCGCCGCGCAGGGCGAACACCAGGCACCCTTCCCACCCCCGGGCCCGGCGGCCTCGCTATGCTGGTGCGATCAGGGCCTGAAAACGGGCGTTCTCTCGCAAGCCCACCCTTCCCCCGTTAGAAGATGTCGGGGTTAAAATGTTCGCTTTGCCCTTTCTCTTGATCTTGGAGGGAAAAAGCGGGAACTGCTGGCACCTTTATGGGCCTCAGACCTGTGGCGGCGAGCAACCTCAGCCCCACTAACTGTGATCAGCCTTATTAATTCCAGCTGCGCTCTGTTTGTTTGTCATTTTCCCCTTTTCCTGCGCAATCATTATTTATGGCAGAGGAAAAGGAAAAAAAATGTGCCTGAAGTAGAACGGAGGCGGACAGGGGTTTCTGACAAGGAGAGCAGTGAATGTGTTTTCCCTAAAGGTCACCAACAGGAGGGGCCTGGTCTGATCATCTCTCCTCTGAATCATTCCTCAAGAGCATTAACTTAATTATGCGATCAGAGAAATGAAAAAAAAAGTCTTAAAAATAACCAAAGGTAATTATAACCGTGTTGTTGACACTAATGGTTAATAATTGATCAGGACTTACACACAATCAATTGCCAATTTATCTCCCCCACAAAACCCTGAGTGATGTCCTGTTACTCCGCTCCTTCCCTTGGGCACTGCCTACCAAGCTCCACAGCTGGCATTCCCAAGCTTCCCACTTGCTTCTCTAAGAGGCTTCCATTTAATTTGTTTTCAGTTTCATCCAGAACAGACTAACACGGGGACGCCTTTTAAAAGGCCTTTCGTTATTATCTTGGAGCCACCCTTAAACAAAGACCATTCTTCCTCTTTCCTTTTACTTGGGATTGCAAAAGAACGGTCCTCGTGTTTCCTAAGCCATCCTATTTGCATTATATTACCAGGAGAGTCCTCCTTCCTAACATCTTCAGTTTTTAATCTTTCTTAGAAAGAGCGTGAACACGCTGCCCTCAGCAGAGGGAACAGAAACTCGTCCTCTGCCTGTAGGGTGGAGGGTGAAAGCGCCAGCTAACATAACGTCCCTCTGTTTGCAGGAGACACAAGTGAAAGAGCAGAGCGAGGCGTGTGGAAGGGGGTATATTTGCTCCCCAAACCCGGAGTGGGAGTGCTTTCTTTCTCACTTACCAAGGCCTGACGTCCAAGTGCACAGCATCAAACACCAGCTTGCTCGCCTTGCAGCCCAAGCACAGGGGAGGGCTGGCGTGTGCTTTCATTACGGCCAATAGAAAGTAATTTCCAGCAACTGGAAAATTATATTGTCATAGATTACTTCTCCTTATAATAAGCCTTTAAAATATCTGTAGGGATTTGTCACTTACATAAAGGTTTGCAAATACATCAAAGGGACATGTCCCCTTTGCGATTTGTAGAAATTCAAATGCTGTTAATCATAATATCCACACATCACAGTGTTGTGTATTGTTCCCAAGACTGCCTCTTGAGTTAACACATTTTTTTTAAGTGTTTACAATGTTGTTTTAAAAAAGCAGTGTAAAAACATATTTAAAAGGTCTATTTATGTCCTTAATTTGGGGGTTAAAATGAATGCTTTCCTTGGGATTGTCAATGCACTGGGGAACTAAAGGAAAATTATATGGTGGGTGATCATTGGAGACTGTTACTTGGAGGAACTTTATAATAATCCGGTGTATTATTTACACTTGAAAGAGATGCTCTGACTTCACAGATAAACGGCTTTGGATGATTTTGGCAAACGGTTGATTGTTTACTTCGACTTGAGCAGAGAAAGTTTAGGGCATATTTTCTGTCCTGTTTAAGAAACAGAAGATCGAATTGACTCTCAGCCTCTTTGATAATATGTCGATGCGGGTGAGATGACCGCCAAACGAGCAGCGGCGCGCACGGGCCAGGCCCGCAGGTGCCGGCTGAACACGCGCGGGGCGGGCCTCGCGGGGACCGGCTGCTCGCCGCCTCCTGGACCAGCTCGGTGGCGGCAGCTGCAGCGGCGCGGGCCGCGCAGAGCCCCGGTCCTTTCCTCTCCGCCGGCCCCGCCGCTTGGCCGAAGACAAAGGTGGATGAAGTTCTTTTCAAGTTTCAAAGGCAGTTGCGCAGCAGCTTTGCAGAAACAATAACCCTTTTATTGGGAACAAATGTTGACATTTGACGGGAGCGGGAGGCAGCGGCCGCCGGGCCAGCGCCCCGCTTGCTCTCGGCCTGGTCCCCTGGGCCCACCTGAGATTAAAGCGCGAATTCCGATAAGTCGGCTCTAACGCGCCCCGGGCGGCGCAGGGCAGAGGCCGGCGGGCCGGGCCGCACGGGCTCCGTCCTGCTTCCCCGCGGCCCCGCGGTCGCCGCCGCCCGCCTCCCTCTCCCCGGCCTCTGCTAACATCTGCGAAAGTCTCCATGGGCCGGGACGTAATGTTTGATTAGCTGAATTTTAAAGCAGAAGAGAGAACTCAGACACAGTAACCCTCTTCCCTGAGAAGAGCCTCTCTGTTTCTCCCTCATCTTTCCTATAGATCTGCAACGGAGGAACCATAAAACGCATTCTACATTTCCTTTAAAAAGATTTCTCTAAACACCTGCGGGTTTTCTGTGCTTAGCATACATTTTTAAAAAATCAAGTTTTCCCGAAAGAAATTCAGGTCAGGTGGCAGGGTGGGTAAGTTATGGAAATCTTTGATAATTTGTTGGGCATATAAACATCAGAGAGGATTCGTCAGTCTGGGCTACTCTCCTGAGCTGCTCGGAGTTTGCACCAATAGAAAGGTGCAGATTGTCCTGAGAAGGAGGTCTGGGGTGTGTGTGTATGTGTGTGTGTGTGTGTGTGTGCACGCGCGCGCGTGCCTGCTCGCCCGTGTGTGCAGTGAAGGGATCATGTATCCAGGTAAAACAATCTTCTGTTCCAAAGGGAGGCAATGTCCAGGCAGGCTTCAGTGTCTGAACATATGCAGGGAGGTCAGTTTTTACTTGATGTCCGGGCCTCCCTGCTTCTTTAAGAGCCTGAGTGCTGTCACTACGCATCTTGTCAGGCAGCAGTCTCTCTGTGCCTATTTGTTAAATATTGTTACCTTCCATACTTCTCACCCAAGCCTTCAAATTAGAATATCACGTATAGGAAATATTGCTGTCACAGGGGTTGGATTCTCTGCTGATTTGGGAAATATGGCTGATGTTAATAAAAGCAAAACCGCTTAACATCTTCAGACTGCAATGTCAAACGCTATCTGGAGGGAAAATCATTATCCTCACGGTAATTCCACAAAGGTTCCATCTGAAACAAAAACAGGCAAAGGAGCTCCTGGCTCCCTTTTATGTGCACAGACTCGAATCTGTTTTCCTCCAGACGGCTGCCACAGAGCAGCCAGGCTTCCCACGTGAAAAATCTTCCCTGTCGCCAAGAGATAGCTCCACTACAAACATGTCCAGATCTCCTACTAAGGGAGGCAGGAAGGAGGAAAAAATAGCTCTCTACCCGCAAAGATTTGCTTTCTGCTAACCTCTGATCGCTTATCTACTCCAAGCCAACAGAATGCCTGAAAACGAACAGAAAACCCAAGCCTTGGTCTGTGCCTTCCTGGGCAGTCAGACCCATAACAGGCAGGGCTCTGTGACCAGTTCACAGCCCCCTAGCTTTGCCTCAAGTAGCTAAGATTACTTTCAAATACCCTTTCTAACAAGACCCCAGCAAGAGGCCACTAATTTCCACGGCACAAAAAGCCACTGGAGAGAGATCCGTTTGTCAATATCAACTGGTCCGGCAATTTCCCATCCTCAGACACATCGGCCTATCAGAGCCGGCAGATGTTTAGACAAGATTTTATAAATTGTTCAATATCAGCCCATAATGAACCCCAACTGACCATTCCAAAGCAGCTAAAAGCATCCGGGCCGACCCCCGCTGGGATCCAATAATGCTCTCAGGCTGCAACATTATTAATCATGGAATAAAATAGATGAACCTCTTGAAAAATAAGTGTATGATTGATTAAAGGGCAATCTAAGAAGCTATTATTCTTGTTTTATAACCGTAAGTTATATAAACAATCTTCTGTTCCAAAGGGAGGCAATGTCCAGGCAGGCTTCAGTGTCTGAACATATGCAGGGAGGTCAGTTTTTACTTGATGTCCGGGCCTCCCTGCTTCTTTAAGAGCCTGAGTGCTGTCACTACGCATCTTGTCAGGCAGCAGTCTCTCTGTGCCTATTTGTTAAATATTGTTACCTTCCATACTTCTCACCCAAGCCTTCAAATTAGAATATCACGTATAGGAAATATTGCTGTCACAGGGGTTGGATTCTCTGCTGATTTGGGAAATATGGCTGATGTTAATAAAAGCAAAACCGCTTAACATCTTCAGACTGCAATGTCAAACGCTATCTGGAGGGAAAATCATTATCCTCACGGTAATTCCACAAAGGTTCCATCTGAAACAAAAACAGGCAAAGGAGCTCCTGGCTCCCTTTTATGTGCACAGACTCGAATCTGTTTTCCTCCAGACGGCTGCCACAGAGCAGCCAGGCTTCCCACGTGAAAAATCTTCCCTGTCGCCAAGAGATAGCTCCACTACAAACATGTCCAGATCTCCTACTAAGGGAGGCAGGAAGGAGGAAAAAATAGCTCTCTACCCGCAAAGATTTGCTTTCTGCTAACCTCTGATCGCTTATCTACTCCAAGCCAACAGAATGCCTGAAAACGAACAGAAAACCCAAGCCTTGGTCTGTGCCTTCCTGGGCAGTCAGACCCATAACAGGCAGGGCTCTGTGACCAGTTCACAGCCCCCTAGCTTTGCCTCAAGTAGCTAAGATTACTTTCAAATACCCTTTCTAACAAGACCCCAGCAAGAGGCCACTAATTTCCACGGCACAAAAAGCCACTGGAGAGAGATCCGTTTGTCAATATCAACTGGTCCGGCAATTTCCCATCCTCAGACACATCGGCCTATCAGAGCCGGCAGATGTTTAGACAAGATTTTATAAATTGTTCAATATCAGCCCATAATGAACCCCAACTGACCATTCCAAAGCAGCTAAAAGCATCCGGGCCGACCCCCGCTGGGATCCAATAATGCTCTCAGGCTGCAACATTATTAATCATGGAATAAAATAGATGAACCTCTTGAAAAATAAGTGTATGATTGATTAAAGGGCAATCTAAGAAGCTATTATTCTTGTTTTATAACCGTAAGTTATATTCACTCAATTTATCTTTGGAGAGGAAATAAATGATTGTTCATTTCTTTTCTGAAATTACATTATATGGGTATCCATATAATTTTGCTGAAAATTAAAGTGACAGTTTTGCTGCTTTTATGATGCTAATCAAAGGGAATATGTTCCTTGACTACAAATTGTAGACTTGTCCTAGAATTAGGTAGTGAGTCACACAATAACGAGGCAATAGTCTAGGGTTCTTTAAACTTTTCTTTCCCCCCAGGGTAAGGCTAAGAGCCACTGAAAGGAAAATAAATCTCTCCTCCCCAGATTTTCGCCTTGTGTTTAACGTGAGTTATATGAAAAGGAGAGTTAAGAAGTCGTTCATTAAATCTGAATAATTTATGCCAATTTGGATAATTCAAATAAACAATAAACAATTATTTCACTCAATAACTTATGGTGGGGGCATCATTTATACCCCATATTATCCACATTATCCACTCACTATACTCTAGTTACTGAGGAGGCTCAGTAAGCCCAGAAATAAATGTCCAGTGGATCCTAATGCATGGGGTATCAGATCATTTTATTTTGCCAAGTTTTTTAAAAGTACACTAACAAGCCATTTGCATATTCAGAACACAAAGTCCAGACTTTCTTACAATGCGTGTGTCTATGAATCATGTGAACCATGCGCATCTCCCTACTGTGCGCTGTTCTTGCCTCTGCCTTCTTGCAGGAGCAGAAGGAGGGATTATTTTGCACATTTTCATTAAAAAGCCTGAGGTCAGATCACCTGGGGGGAGGGGCTGCCATCCCGGGGCTCCCTGCCCAGAGACTTCTTCCAGGACAAATGAGCCCCAAACACCACACTGTTGTAGACTAGTTTGTTTTTATTTACAATTTAAGATATAAATTAGTAAAGAATTCTTGTTAAACAACCAACAAAGATTGTATAACCAGCAATGTTCAAATAAAAACCAGGCAGAATTTATTTACAAAAGGTTTAGATTCCATTGCAATACAACTTGCATAAATTACTAGAAGCTTTATATCATTATAAAAATAAATATCAAATTTGTTTCCACTTCTTAAGTACTCAAGTTCTATAATCACGTTTTATTTCTACTGTGTACATCTTTTACAAATAAATTTTACAGTAAATCCTATCACACCTATAGAATATATACCGTGGCAATGAAGTGATCAATTCAAGATATCCTGAGAAAAAAGATTGTTTTCAAAAGTCACACATACATTGGGGAAGCTATACTATGCCAACAAATTCACGCATGTCCAACAAAAGTCTGTTCCGGTAGAGTCTGTGGGTTGGCAGTGCCCGCGGGTCCTTCCTTTTTACAGTGGCACAAGATGCGGTCCGGATTTAGAGATCATTTTATATATATATATATCTGTATATTTATGAACTGGGGAGGAGAGAATGGCCTGCTGACTTTTTTTTTTCCAAAGCAATTGTGACACCTACCTGTGGACCAAGGAAAAAACCAAGTCATCCCCCAAATCCTTCAGCCCCCACCAGTATCAGTCACCACATTCTCAAAAGGTTTCGCTTCTTGCCCACCTTCAAGATCTGTGATGAGTAATTTTGCCTACTTGTAAAGTAGTTTTCTTTTTGAGATACTGCCTTCAGCCAGGCAAACTGCTGATACTATCTAGTCCATCTGGACACGGGGACAGGCCTGATAAAAGACTCGTATTTCTGTGTCTCTCCAGTCTGACTGCAAATGTCATCTAAAAAGGGGTCTGATACCCCCAGTTTCAGGAGCACTAGCTCATGAAAGCAAGTGCCTTTTAAGTGTCTATCGTAGTTTTTTAAGGTTCCAAATTGATACAAATACCCAGATTTTAAGAATCTGTTTTTCCAAAGAGAAAACAGCAGCAGTGGTGCAATAAATACATTCCAATTGAAGGAGTGATTTTTTTAAAAAGCAGAATTTGAGCCAAAAAAAAAAAAAGAGGAGCTCTCAAAAAGAGCATAATCTTCTCCCACTCAAAGAAAAGAAAAAAGAGAAGTAAGGCTCTGTCCTCAGACCCCATGACAAGAGCAAGAAACACACATTTAGCGAATTTGCTGGGCAATTGGTGCCGGAAGGTTCCGTAAAGGGTGTGAGGAGGGGGTCCCCAGGGAGCCCACTTACTTGCATTGCTGTCTCGGCCCTTCTATAGGTAGGGCTGGACGCCCCCACCAACCACGGTGCAGCCCTCGCTGGCATCTGTCAGGGGAGGGGGCAGTTAGTCAGGACCCGACCCCAGAGCCATCTGCCTCCCGACAGCCTCGCGGCAACCAGCCCTGCGCCGCCCAACCACGCCGTGCCCTTCCCCCTGAACCCCCAAGTGGTCTGGGGGACCCGACTGCCCCCGCCACCACCCGCCCCCTGAGACACTCGCCAGTCACATTTCCGCATTTTCTGCCCCCTTGACCTCCTTTTATAGGTCTGATCGGCTCAAGCTTCCATTAGGAGCAACAGAGGCGAGGCAAAGAAAGGGAGGGAGAAAACGGACTCTCGTTTTCTGTTCTGAAGACTTAAAAACCGGAGGCCCCTGGGAGGAAGCAGAAGGCTTTATCTCCTTGCAGCCGAAGGCAGAAGAGGAGATTGAGCTGAGACTAGGAACCGTCAGAAAGCGCCGAGGCTGACGCTCAGGACGCCGGAGGGAAGCTACATTTGGCGTCGATTTGTATTTGCCAGACTGAAAACAGTCGGGACGATACCAACAAAAGGAATAATAAATCAAATGAAAAGTCAGTAAGAGGGGGTCAGTCCTGTCTCCGTCTCGAGGCTGGATCGCCTGGCCCCCACTCCGTGTCCGTCTTCACCAGCCCCCCGTTCACTTCTAACTTGGGAGTGCAAAGCCATCCGTTCCCCGTTCCCGGTTCAGGGACAGGGCTTCCCCGGCCAGACCTACAGGTGCCCGGTTCCCTTTCCCGGCTCCTAGGGGTGCTCGCCCGCCGGGACCCACCGCCCCCTCCGCCCCGGGCCCCGCGGGCCGCCTACCTTTCTTCGGCTCGTAGCCGCCGCCCGGGGGCCGGTAGTGGGGCTCCGGGAGCGGGTGCGCGCCCGCCTTGCCCGCGTCGCTGGCGGCCTTTGGCGCGGCGTGCAGCGCTTCTGCGGGGGCCGCGGCCGCCGAGTTGTACCGCAGAAGCCCCTGGCCCTGCAGCGCCGCGTTCAAGTTCCCGTAGTTTGTGTAGCTGCCGTAGAAGGGCGATGTGTAGTAGAGGTGACGGCCGAGCAGCGGCGACGCCGGGTAGGGCGAGCCGCCTGGCGGCGCCCCGCTCGAGGCGGGCGCGGCGGCCGCGGGCAGCCCGGGCGGCGCGCAGCCCGGGCCCAGGCTTGGCTGCTTGAGGTCCGACGTGGCGATCTCGGCCAGAGACCACAGCTTGGGCTTGCTGGCGGCCGGCGGCGCGCCTGGCGACGTCCGGCTGCCCAGGGGCGTCTTGCCGCCCCCGCCCCCGCGGGGCGCGGCCTCGGGCGGGGGGCTCAGCAGCGGCGGCGCCTCCACGCCGGTGAGCGGCGACGAGGTCACGGGCTTGGGCGGCGCCAGGTCCCGCTCGCCGTCCTCGTCGTCGTCGTCCTCGTCGTCCAGGTCGTCGTACTTCTCCTTGCACTCCGAGCCCGACTCGCACAGGGGGTCCCCGGCGCGGCAGGGCAGCTTCTCTCCGTCTGACTCGGCGGAGCAGGAGTGGTCGGTGAGCGAGTCCACGTGCAGGCTGATCCCTGCAGAGGCGCGGGGTGGGGGGCACGGTCTGTGGCACCCCGGGCCCCGCTGCCCACGGCTCCCCGCCCCCGCCATCCTTCACCCCGACCCCACCCAAGCGGGCTGCTCCAGGCAGCCTAACCTCCCTGCTCGCACGGGGCCCCGGAGGCGCCAGGTGGCGGAGCCTGGAGTGCCGTGTGGGCGGCCTCCTCTCGGCTCTCAGCTCGGCGCCCCGCCTGGGAAGAAGGAGGCTCCGCGCCCCTGCGCCGCCTCGGCCGCGCTCACCTTCGTCCTCCGCCGACGTCTCGGTGCCCTCGTGCGCCTTGTCCGCACTCTCCTCCTTGCCCCTCGCCGCGTCGCCCTCGTCCTCGTCCTCGTCCTCACTTTTGTTCCTGGGGGCCCACGTCATTTTGTTCTCCTTCTTGAGGCGCCGGCGCGCGTTGGCGAACCAGGTGGAGACCTGCGTGAGCGTCATCTTGGTGATGATGGCCAGCATGATCTTCTCGCCCTTGGTGGGGTAGGGGTTCTTGCGGTGCTCGTTCAGCCAGGCCTTGAGCGTGGCCGTGGCGTCCCGCGTGGCGTTCTTGCGGTAGGCCGGGTCGTTGAGCTGGTACGGGTAGGCCGCGCTGCCGTAAGGGTGGTAGCTGATGGCGCCCGTCATCCCGGTGGTGTGTGCGTCGTAGGGCGCGCCCTGCAATCGACAAGAGCCCGGTGAGCGGTCGTCCGAGGGCCCGACAGGCGTCAGCGCCCCGGCTACCCCTCCGCCTCCCGCGGCCGCCTTTCCCACGGTGCCTCCCGGCGCTGGGGCTGCGCCTTCCCGCAGCAACAGATCCGGAGGACGCAGCGAGTCGCTTAACGCCAGCTGTGGATCTCGGAAAGCGCTGCGGTTTTATTCCCACATTTTCCAACGATTTCATTTTCCTAAAAATGACACCTCTGGCCCCAAATGCCCCTGAGCCGCCGGTACGTGCGTGCACAAACAGGCCCGCACACACGGGCCCGCAGGTAGCTTCTTGATGTCTAAATTTCTCCTGGTGTGAAGAGTCGCCGCCTCCTCCTAGTCCCCTTCCCCTCCCTTTAATGGTTAAAAAAAACACCCCAGAGCCCCCGCTCCGCTATTCACCACTCTAAAGCTCGGCAAATCCAATTTGCAACTCGAAGCCAGTCACCGTTTCGAATTCTTCAAATACGCGGCAATTAGCATTTTAATTCAGCCCTTAACGTTTAAATTCGAGACTTCTACAGCCTGCGCCGAGGCCGGGCTACCCCGTCTCCGCTCTGGAATCCCGCCGAGAGCGGGAGGTGTTCACCAGCCTCCCCCCGCCCGCCCGCGTCCGGGCCTCCAGCGTCTAAAGCAAGCTTTGCCAGCTCCCGGGCCTGGCCGGGCCGCGGAGCCGGAGGAGCGCGGGCCGGCCCGGGGGCTCGGGACGCAGGGGCCGCACGCCGGCCGACATGTTTTTCTAAAGCACGGGCCTGTGGGGCAGATGAAGGCGAAGATCTGGGAGGCCCGGTCGGGCCCCGGAGCCACGGCCGAGGCTCCGCTGAGTTCCCCAGCCCCGTGATCACAAGCCCCGCGAGAAAGTGCCCACGCCTGGCGATCGCCCCGGAGGCCCAGGGGCGCCGACTCTTGCTGCCCGCGCCGGAAGAAGCGAGCCCCGGCCCGCTCAAGACTCCTCGCCCAGCTGCGGCGCCTGAAAGAGAGCCACCCAGGCCAGATCCCGTCCCGACTCCAGTGGGGTCGCACTTCTCGGGCTCGCGGGGAGATGACCTCGGCAGCTGAGCGGAAGGGCGCGCGGAACCCCGCTCTCCGGCCGTCGCCGGCCGACCGCCCCGCCTCTCGTCCCCGCCGGCCGCACCGCGGCCCCAACTCCGCGACTTCGCAGCCGCCTCCCACACTGCGTTCCCCGCGACCCTCGGGTCGCCGATCGCAGACCAGGGTCTCCGCGCCCGGCATCTCGCGGCCCCGCCCGCCAGCCCGCGCTCGGTTACCATGTAGGACGGAAAGCCGGCGGCGGCGGCGTCGGCGGAGTACTGCAGCGGGCTGCCGAAGCCGGTGGCCGCTTGCGCGGTGAAGGCCGCGGAGCCGGGGTAGGGGCTGAACGCCGAGCCCGACGCCGACCGCGCCAGCTCCTCGCTGCGCGGCGCCGCCAGCGCCGACGCGCCGTACGCCGGGCACGAATAGAGCGCCAGCGATCCGGGCGCCTGGTACAGGTAGCCCTGCGGGTAGGACATGGTGGGCGCGGGGCGCGGGGGCCCGCGTCACGCCGAGCAGCGGGCAGGGCGCGCGGCGCCCTCCATCCACGCCCGGCCGGGGCGCGCGGCGGCGGCGGCGGGTGCGGGGACCGCCAGCCGAGGCAGGCCGGCCCGCGCAC
>SJYG01000068.1:2718594-2733020 GCA_006410535.1 Litocranius walleri
GGGGGGAGGGAGGGAGGTGGGACAGGGGCACAGAATGGAAGGGACAAATGTATGCCTGTGACTGATTCACAATGACTGATGACGCAAAGACCATCACAATACTGTAAAGTAATTATCTTCCAATTAAAATAAATCAATTAAAAGAAAAAAAAAAAGAAGACTGGACTTGAAACTACCATGCGGGCTGGTGATTGCATTCCTGGGCATTGTTCCCAGAGAAACAGAAACTAGTGTTCACACAAACCCTGTACACGGATGTTCACAGCACCTTTATTTGTAATAGACGGAAACTGGAGCCAGCCCAGATGTCCTCCAGTGGGTGGAACTAACTCACGCTCAGCCATAGAAGCGAGTTATTGGTCCAAACAGCTCGAAAGAAATCTCCAGAGAACTGGGCTGAAGGACAGAAGCCGATGCCAAAGCTTCTTTACTGTGTGATTCTGCCAAGAGGACATTTCTGAAATTACAAAAGTTTAGAAAGGGAGGATGGGTTGATGGCTGTCAGGGACAAGGTGGGGGAGTCAGGGAGGTACGAGAGAGGGGGGCGTGTTTACGAAAAGGAACAGGCGAGATCCTTAGGGTCATGAGAGGCAACACCGTGACTGTGTCTTCAGAGACCTTTCAGGTAAGAGGCAGCATCTCTGCAGGAGCAAAGCCAGGAACACTGCCGTCTGCATCTGTGATTTTATAAGTATTTGATGATTTTTAAGACGTTATATACAGAGCTGGGGAGAGAGAAATTGGAAGTTTGGGATCAACGAATCTAATATACATGCATAATAGATAAACAACCAATACCTACTACACGGCACAGGGAACAGTGCTCGGTATCTTAGAATAACCTATCATGGGGAGAAATCTGAGAAAGCGTATGTACGCTTCCTCCCAGGCGGCGTCGGTGCAGGAGACATAGAGGTGCAGGTTCCATCCCTGGGCCGGAAAGATCCCCTGGAGGAGGGCATGGCAGCCCACTCCAGTATCCTTGCCTGGAGAAGCCCATGGACAGAGGAGCCCGGCGGGCTACAGGCAGCGTTGCAGAGAATTGGACACTACTGAAGTGACTTAGTGTGCACGCGCGCACACACACACACACACACACACACACACACACGCACACACACACACACAGACACACGCACACACAGAGACACACGCACACACACACGCGTGCACACACACACACGCGCACACACACACGCACACACGCACACACACGCGCGCGCACACACACATGCACACACGCACGCACGCACACACACACGCACACACACACACAGGCGCGCACACACACGCGCGTGCGCGCACACACACGCACACACACGCACACACACACGCACACACACACGCACACACACGCACACACGCGCACACACACACGCACGCACACACACACACACATGCACACACACGCACGCACACACACACACGCACACACACACGCACACACACACATACGCACACACACACACACACACGCACACACACACATAACTGAGTCAGCGTGCTTCACACCTGAAATCAACACAACACTGTAAATCAACGAGACTTCAATTAAAAAAATCATACACAAATATGACAGATTGAGTGTATACTATAATGAGATGATGAAAACATGTTTTTATGTTATCTTTTGAAATCTCTGACTTTCATATATTTTTACATTAGTCGGAGAAAAATATATATTATACATTATACATCTATATATGTTATACATCTGAATTATTATAGATAATAAATCATATTTGAGCCATTAATCAATATTTAATGTCTATTTATATCTTTCTTCGTACACTGAAGCTCTTGACTCTTTCACCAGTCTTTGTTTATTTGATTTGTTCTGAACATACATAAATGCTTCAAAACTATAAATATCTGCATTACTACTAACAAACAATAAATCACTGAATACAGCTTGTATTTTCCTTTGCAGATCATTTAATGTCTAGAAAATATCACACTTGGGATTCACAAAACAATTCATAGAATTACTTGAAAATAGTGTTTCATCTGTTATTAGTTTAACACAAAGATTTGTTTTTCAGTCCTAAGTTAGTGTCAGGACTTTCCTCCGTTCTGACGGGCTGCACTTTGGGTCCAATGACTGGCGTGGTTCGGAGTCAGGGAGCGTGCGCTCTGCGGCCTGGGCCCTGTTTTCCATTTCTCCTGCCCTCCAGCAGTCCCTCTCCACCCTCATTAGCTTCTGCAAGTCTTCACAGCATTTCTTTTTGCAAATGTGAGCAAATACATGCACACATTTGTGGCCAATAAATCCTCTCCCTTTCTTTCTCAGGTTACATGCATCCTTGAAAACTTGCTATGTTTTCCTAACAGTAACTCAAGGAGATTACTATACTACGGATTCCTTTCTGGAGATTTCCCCAAATATACCTGATTTTCTGCAAAATCCCTGAGTAGTGTTCCCTTCAGGGGTGCATCGCAGTCACTCCCCAGACCCCTGGTGAAGGACTTGGGTGCGTTGCAGGCTTGCACTCCTTTCTAGCGCTGTGGTTGGCAGCTTTCTTCCAGGCTGTTTCTTGCTGGAGAAGACGCCGCTTCAACCTGGCACTCAGACCTGGGACGTCTGGCCACAGGGCGCGGTTTTTCCTGGAACTGGCAGACCTCTGTTCTGTTTTGTACTCAGATACCATCCTGAGTAACTGCTCATTTCTCCTCATCCCGACCGTGTAGACTGTTCAGAGAAACAAGGGGTGCTGTCTAGTCTGGTGTGTGACACGTGAGCCATAAATTCTCCTTCCACGCCACTGGCGTCTCAGCCCTGGTGCTCAGTCACCTCCCAGAGGTAAAGCCCCGCACGTTTGTTTCCAAACGAAGTGGCCATTTCATTACGGCTGAAGGTGAACTTTCCAAATGACTAATGCTGGTCATCTGCTCCTGTGCTGTAGGCCAGCCACGTGCCTTCTCTTCTGAAGTGGCTACAGTTCTTATGTTCATTTTTAAAAATGCATTGTCTTCTAATTATTGCATTTTAAGGGTTCTTTATATAATTCTGGCCACAAGTCCTTTCTCGGATATATGGTTTGCAGACGCTTTCTCCCCATCTGTACCTTGCGTTTTCAATTTCTTTTTATTCTATTAATGGAGTTTTTCAACAAGCAAAACTACCCATTTTTATAAAATCCAGTTTTCAAAAATCCTTCCTTCGGTGTGTGTGTGCTCTTTTAAGGTGGCGTCTGCCTGATCCGAGGTCCTGGGGGGCTTCCCCTGTGTGATTTCTCAGTTTCTGTCATTGCAGTTCTTACCTTCACCTGTTACGATTCATTCTGGAATAATTTTGTGTCTGATGTGTGGGAAGAGTCATTATTTTCCCCCATCTAGTATGTAGTTATTTCATGCCAGTTATTGGAGATCATATTTTATCCAGTGAATTATCTTGGCACTTTTGCAGGAAAAAAAAAAAAACAATTGCCCATTTGAGTGTGGGTGTATTTCTGGCTTCTTAACAATGTCCCTTTCAGATCTTTCTGTCCTTAGCTCAATACCGTATTGTCTTGTTTTTTATCTCTTTACAGAAAATCTTAAATTATGCAGTGTGTCTTTTAACTTCATTTTTCTTTCATAAAATTGTTTTGGAAATTCGAAGTTCTTTGTATTTCCATGTAAATTTTGAATTAGTCCTTCAATGCCTATAATTCAATTTCTACAAATTCTACAGTTCGATTGGAACTTAACCAATAGTATAGATCAACCTGTTGGAAACTGGTCTTTTAAAAAATATCAACTTACTCAATCCATAAAGATGGCATACCTTTCCTTTTATTTAGGCTTTTGAACGTGAATTTTCTTTAACGGGAGAGTGATCATCAGCACTGTGGCGCTTTGGGCATGCGCCCACATGCTTTGGCCACAGGCATGTGTCCCCCTCCTGAAGGCCTGGCTCAGAGCGCGGCTCTGGGTGCCCTGCTGTGCGCCTGCAGCTTGCACCGGTCATCTGCTTTACAGATGGTAAGGTACATGTTTCAGTGCTGTTCTCTCAAATCATCTCACCCTTGCCTTCTCCTACAGAGTCCAAAAAATTTTTCTTGGGAATCTTTCATATTTTTAGTGTAGACATTTTGGACAAGATTTACTAAAGCTATCACTAAGCATTGTATTTACTTATTTAAGCCATTGGGAATGTCTTTCTGTGACACATTTTGATGTTGCTTATTTAGAAATAGAAGTGATTTTTGCATATTGACCACATGTTTTTCGATCTTGTTTACTGCAGTGATTTGTCATAGTGGTTTCTATAAATTTTGAAAATTTCCTGCATAAGCAATTATGTCTTTTGTGAATAAAGTTTTATTCCAACCTTTTCAGCTTGTTGGCTGTCTCGTTCATTGTCTTTCTCGCACCAGCCGGCGCCTCTGGGATTACGCAGCAGAGGTGTGAGGGAGGCATCCATGCTTTGCTGTAACCCTAGTTAGAAAGGTCAGCCTTTCCTCACTAAGCATGATGCTACTGTAAGTTCTGGACACGTCCTTAAGTTAGGAGTTTCCCTCTTTTTCTAGGTTGCCCAGAATTTTCAAACATGGAGGGGAGCTGCAGTTTCTTTGCAACTGCTTTCCTGTGTCTACTGATCGCATACACCCTGAAAGCGTATCCCACTGCAGTAACCAGCTTTCAAAGGTCAAGCCGCCTTGCCTTGTGCTGCGTGCTCAGTCGCTCAGTGGTGTCCGACTCTGCGACCCCGTGGACTGTAGCCCACCAGGCTCCTCTGTCCATGGGGATTCTCCAGGAAGGAATACTAGAGTGCGTTGCCATGCCCACCTCCAGGGGATCTTCCTGACTCAGGGATCGAACTCAGGTCTCATCTTTACTGCCTGAGCCACCAGGGAAGGCCAGCCTTGCCTTTTGGTCACGGTTAGCTGTGGGTCAGTGGCTCAGTCGTCTCCGACTCCTTGTGGCCCTGTGAACTGCAGCGCACTGGGCTGCCCCGGAGTTGCTCACGCATGTCTGTTGAGCTGGTGATACCATCCATCCAGCCATCCCATCCTGTCACCCTCTTCTGTTGCTCCTCTTGGTCATGGTCACGTGATGATTTTCCAGGCTTCCATGTCTCATGACACACGGGAGAAGGAAAGGCAACCCACGCAGCCTCGTGGGCACCCTGAGCAGAACGGTGCGGAAATAAATTCCTGTTCTTTGCTCTGCTCAGTCAGGCTGCTTCATAGGCCTGCCTCAGGAGATGATGCAAACACCTTCAAAGTAACAGCCACTGGGCCCGCCTCTATGGATGCCGCCAGGAGTAAGAAAAGTGGTCTGATTGCACAGGGTTGATGCTCAACTGAGGGTGAGGATGCAGGTGTGAAAGGGAAAGTCTCTCGGTCGTGTCCCACTCTCTGCAATCCTGTGGACTACACAGCGCATGGGATTCTCCAGGCCAGAATACTGGAGTGTGTAGCCTTTCCCTTCTCCAGGGGATCTTCCAAAGCCAGGGATGGAACCCAGGTCTCTGGCTTTGCAGGCAGCCTCTTCACCAGCTGAGCCGCCAGGCTGAGGATGCCTGGCACACACCGGCTCTGCCTGCGTTTCCTGACTCAACCGCTGTCTTCCACCCCATGTGCTCCCTCGACCCCAGCATCAAGCTAAGGGGACAGCTGCTTTGTCGCACTTCCCAGCTGATTTGTCTTGAGATGGGCTCAAAAACAGAAATCCTAGTACTCAATGGGCAGATTAGTGGCAGGCTCTCTGTGGGTGGGAGGTGGGCAAGCAGTCCAGCCAGCACCTTGCCGGGGCTAGTGGCGGGCACCTAGAGCCGCCACGGGCTCCCCCACCCCAACCTGAGCGTCTTGCAGATTGGGTGGGAAGGGGCTGTCCCTGAGACCTAATCTCCTCCCTCTGGGGGTTTGCTCCAGTGTTCACAGGAGAGCAGGCTGAAGCTGGAATGAGTGGGAGCACTGGAGTGCTCCGTGCACTTACGTTGCATTTGCGCAGAAGAACTCCGCACCATGGGGCAGAGACGGCAGCACCAAGTCTCTTCTTAAACCCATCAGAAGACGTGGAGAGACAGGCAGGCCGGCCTCCACCATGCTATGTAACCTATGAATTTACGCAGAGTAGAGAGGGCTGGGGTTCAGCACAGGAGTCCAGACCTGCCAACATCCAAAGGGACTGTGGCCACTTTGTGCAGAATCACGTGCAGTGACCAGCTTTCCCAGTGTAGCCCGTGTGCTCCAGGGCACGCTCACGTGCAGACGCCAATACCCCCTGGACACTGCGGGCCCTTGGGTGTTCTCATTCTCTTTTGGGTTTGCTGAAGGATATGCTGATCGTCCTAGGGTTTAGACCGTGCTTTCCTTTTCATTTTCTGAAAGCATGACAGTGTCGGGAATCCCTTGCCAGTCCAGTGGTTAAGACTCCTTGCTTCCATGCAGGGGGCATGGGTTCATGCCTGGGTCTTGCAAGCTCCAGATCTTGCAAGATCTTGATGGTGTGGCCGAAGACATAATAAAATTAAAGTATCACAGTTTTATCTCCAGTGAGCTGCCCCTTCACCTGTATTCAACAGGGTTATTTTTTGTTTATTTCTGGCTTTGTTTTGGCTTGTTTCTTTCATAGTCATTCATCTTTAATATTCATCTTTATTTGTTAATATATCATGATAATCTCAACAAACTAAACATTTTAATGTTGTCGTGCTTTTGGTTTGTATTCAAACAAAATTAGTGATATTTTAGCAATGCAAATTTTACATTAATATGATATATTACCTCGGCTGGGGCTTCCATGCATTTTATCAGTCTGATAAAAGCTCTTTTCCAAAGAAAGTTATAAAGAAAAAGGTAATTGGCTTTTCAGAATTAGTGTGGTTATTGGTATGCTAGGGCTTCCATAGCGCTTCAAGTGGTAAAGAATCCGCCAGCCGTGCAGGAGCCGTAGGAGACACACATTCAGTCCCCCAGGGTTGGGAAGATCCCTGGGGAAGAGAAGGCGTCCCTGATGGCTTAGTTGGTAAAGAATCCACACGCAATGCAGTTCGATTCCTGGGTGGGGAAGATCCGCTGGAGAAGGGAAAGGCTACCCATTCCAATATCGTTGGGATTCCCCTGTGGCTCAGCTGGTAAAGAATCCACCTGCATTGCAGGAGACCTGGGTTCAGTCCCTGGGTTGGGAAGATCCCCTGGAGAAGGGAAAGGCCACCCACGCCCGTATCTGGCCTGGAGAATCCCATGGACTGTGTAGTCCATGCTCGCAAAGATTTGGACACGACTGAGCAACTTCCACTTTCACTTTCCTGGAGAAGGGAATGGCAGCCCCCTCCAGTGTTCTTGCCTGGAGAATCCATGGACAAAGGACTCTGGCAGGCTACAGTCCATGGGGCTGCAAAGAGTTGAACACAACAGAAGCAACTTAGCACGCACACTGGTAATGCCAAAAGCACTCAAAAATCTGCAACAAATACCATATCTTCAATTCTACACTGCAGTCTAAGCAGCCGAGCAAGGGACAGTAAAGCAAAGGAAATCCCACTTACTCAAGAAGAAATTAAGAAAGTTCAGCGTGGTTTTCAGTCGACTATAAGGTAAGCACCATTTCTCACTTGAGCCTCCTTTTCCTCTGCTGTTGGAGGAAAAAGTATTTCCAAGGCGTGTATGTCAGGCAGCTGGTCTTCTCAACTGCCTTGGACGTCCAGGCTTGTGCTCTAAAAGTAGAATGAGGAGGAGATCTCTCCCTGAAGGGCCTCCGCAGGCCTCTGTGGGTGTAGCGACATCCTTGTGCAGGGCGTCTCTGAGTCCTGTGGGTGCAGAACTGGGGCTCGTCTCTGTGGTCAGGTCCCAGCGGTCCTCACATGCAGCAGATGCGGACCTGGGAAGCTGCAGGTTAGCGGGAGGGCCAGGTACAGGTCTCTGGGGCTGGACCCCGGCCCCGAGAGGTGTCTGCTAAGGAGACTGTCTGAGAGGTTGGGCAGGCAGATCGACAGGATCCATCCTGTTTTCTGCTATGGGGGAAGTGATGGGGGAAGGGACCAGTCACAGCGCACATGATCAGAGGGCCCTCTTGTCAGATGTCAAGCTGACAAGATGATCTTTAAGCAGGAACCTGAGAAAAGAGAGAGAGAGCTTCCCTAAGGAGTGGGGAGGTGGGCGCAGACTTCCAGTCTCACAGGGAGCAGGACGGGATTTAAGTCCTAGATGTAGACAATGACTCAAAAGGGGCTCTTCAAGCGATGGGAACACCAGACCACCTGACCTGCCTCCTGAGAAATCTGTATGCAGGTCAAGAAGCAACAGTCAGAACTGGACACGGAATAATGGATTGGTTCCAAATTGAGAAATGAGTACGTCAAGGGGCTCTATTGCCACAATGCTTATTTAACTTATATGCAGAGTACATCGTGTGAAATGCTGGGTTGGATGAAGCACAAGCTAGAATTAAGATAGCCGGGAGAAATATCAATAACCTCAGATATGCAGATGAAAACACCCTTATAAGAGAAAGCAAAGAAGAACTAAAGAGCCTGTTGATAAAAGTCAAAGAGGAGAGTGAAAAAGCTGGCTTAAAGCTCAACATTCAAAAACTAAGATCACGGCGGCATACTGTCCCATCACTCATGGCAAATAGATGCGGAAACAATGGAAATAGTGATAGACTTTATTTGGGGGGCTCCAAAATCACTGCAGATGGTGATAGCAACCAAGAAATTAAAAGATGTTTGCTCCTTGGAAGAAAAGTTATGATCAACCGAGACAGTATATTAAAAGGCAGAGACATTACTTTGCCTACAAAGGCCCGCCTAGTCAAAGCTATGTTTTTTTCCAGTAGTCATGTATGGATGTGAGAGTTGGATCATAAAGAAAGCTGAGTGCCAAAGAACTGATGCTTTTAAACTCTGGTATTGGAGAAGACTCTTGAGAATCCCTTGGACTTCAAGGAGATCCAACCTGTCCATCCTAAAGGAAATCAGTCCTGAATGTTCAGTGGAAGGACTGATGCTGAGGCTGAAACTCCATCCCTTTGGCCACCTGATGCGAAGAACTGACTCACTGGAAAAGACCCTGATCTTGGGAATGATTGAAGGCAGGAGGAGAAGGGCCTACAGGGGATGAGATGGTTGGATGGCATCACTGACTCATGGACATGAGTTATGAGTTTGAGCAAGCTCTGGGACACCCACGCCCGTATCTGGCCTGGAGAATCCCATGGACTGTGTAGTCCATGCTCGCAAAGATTTGGACACGACTGAGCAACTTCCACTTTCACTTTCCTGGAGAAGGGAATGGCAGCCCCCTCCAGTGTTCTTGCCTGGAGAATCCATGGACAAAGGACTCTGGCAGGCTACAGTCCATGGGGCTGCAAAGAGTTGAACACAACAGAAGCAACTTAGCACGCACACTGGTAATGCCAAAAGCACTCAAAAATCTGCAACAAATACCATATCTTCAATTCTACACTGCAGTCTAAGCAGCCGAGCAAGGGACAGTAAAGCAAAGGAAATCCCACTTACTCAAGAAGAAATTAAGAAAGTTCAGCGTGGTTTTCAGTCGACTATAAGGTAAGCACCATTTCTCACTTGAGCCTCCTTTTCCTCTGCTGTTGGAGGAAAAAGTATTTCCAAGGCGTGTATGTCAGGCAGCTGGTCTTCTCAACTGCCTTGGACGTCCAGGCTTGTGCTCTAAAAGTAGAATGAGGAGGAGATCTCTCCCTGAAGGGCCTCCGCAGGCCTCTGTGGGTGTAGCGACATCCTTGTGCAGGGCGTCTCTGAGTCCTGTGGGTGCAGAACTGGGGCTCGTCTCTGTGGTCAGGTCCCAGCGGTCCTCACATGCAGCAGATGCGGACCTGGGAAGCTGCAGGTTAGCGGGAGGGCCAGGTACAGGTCTCTGGGGCTGGACCCCGGCCCCGAGAGGTGTCTGCTAAGGAGACTGTCTGAGAGGTTGGGCAGGCAGATCGACAGGATCCATCCTGTTTTCTGCTATGGGGGAAGTGATGGGGGAAGGGACCAGTCACAGCGCACATGATCAGAGGGCCCTCTTGTCAGATGTCAAGCTGACAAGATGATCTTTAAGCAGGAACCTGAGAAAAGAGAGAGAGAGCTTCCCTAAGGAGTGGGGAGGTGGGCGCAGACTTCCAGTCTCACAGGGAGCAGGACGGGATTTAAGTCCTAGATGTAGACAATGACTCAAAAGGGGCTCTTCAAGCGATGGGAACACCAGACCACCTGACCTGCCTCCTGAGAAATCTGTATGCAGGTCAAGAAGCAACAGTCAGAACTGGACACGGAATAATGGATTGGTTCCAAATTGAGAAATGAGTACGTCAAGGGGCTCTATTGCCACAATGCTTATTTAACTTATATGCAGAGTACATCGTGTGAAATGCTGGGTTGGATGAAGCACAAGCTAGAATTAAGATAGCCGGGAGAAATATCAATAACCTCAGATATGCAGATGAAAACACCCTTATAAGAGAAAGCAAAGAAGAACTAAAGAGCCTGTTGATAAAAGTCAAAGAGGAGAGTGAAAAAGCTGGCTTAAAGCTCAACATTCAAAAACTAAGATCACGGCGGCATACTGTCCCATCACTCATGGCAAATAGATGCGGAAACAATGGAAATAGTGATAGACTTTATTTGGGGGGCTCCAAAATCACTGCAGATGGTGATAGCAACCAAGAAATTAAAAGATGTTTGCTCCTTGGAAGAAAAGTTATGATCAACCGAGACAGTATATTAAAAGGCAGAGACATTACTTTGCCTACAAAGGCCCGCCTAGTCAAAGCTATGTTTTTTTCCAGTAGTCATGTATGGATGTGAGAGTTGGATCATAAAGAAAGCTGAGTGCCAAAGAACTGATGCTTTTAAACTCTGGTATTGGAGAAGACTCTTGAGAATCCCTTGGACTTCAAGGAGATCCAACCTGTCCATCCTAAAGGAAATCAGTCCTGAATGTTCAGTGGAAGGACTGATGCTGAGGCTGAAACTCCATCCCTTTGGCCACCTGATGCGAAGAACTGACTCACTGGAAAAGACCCTGATCTTGGGAATGATTGAAGGCAGGAGGAGAAGGGCCTACAGGGGATGAGATGGTTGGATGGCATCACTGACTCATGGACATGAGTTATGAGTTTGAGCAAGCTCTGGGAGTTGGTGAAGGACAGGGAAGCCTGACGTGTTGCAGTCCCTGGGGTCGCAAGAGCTGGCCTTGACTGAGTGATGGAGTAGATCTGAAAGCAGCAGGAGAGGGTTTTCCCCCACCTCCACAGGTCAGGAGTGTGGTGTCCGGCTGCCCAGGGCAGGCGCCCTCCTGAGGCCTCTTTCAGTGTCTGGGGCCAACTCCCCTCTAAGCTCTGCCTCTGTGCCCAGTGGTCTTCCATTCTGCATCCTCTTCTTAGGAGGACACGGTCTTGGACTTAGACCCACCCTAACCCAGGCCAAGGCTTGCCCTGATCACATCTGCTGAGACCCTACATCTAAATAAGGTCACAGTCACAGGTGCCAAGTGGATTTATATTTTTTGAAGGAAGGATTGTCTATTTAACCAACTACAATATGTAGAAATTACAGGCTTCCCTAGTGGCTCAGATGGTAAAGAATCTGCCTGCCAATGCAGGAGATGCAAGAGGCACGTTTGATCCCAGTGGTGGGGAAGATCCCCTGGAGAAGGAAAGGGCAACCCACTCCAGTATTGCCTGGAGAGTCCTGTGAGCAGAGGAGCCTGCTCGGCTATAGTCCATGGGGTAGCAAAGAGTCACACAAGACTTAGCGACTAAACAAGATCAACACAGGCTTTGCAGGAATTCAGAATCAGTGGGTCCTGAGAGAGAACACTCAGGTCTGCTCTGAAAGCAGGGAGAGCGGCGGCCAGCAGCAGACTCGGCTGGCATCTGGGGGCCATTCACCGCCCCCCCCACCCCGCCCAGAACACAGCCCTGACTCACTGGGGAGGGGCAGAGGCCGGCGGGCAGCAGGTCTGCACTCCCGACTCTTCTCACGTCTCCACCGACCCTTCCCTCCAGTTTCGGTTTCCAGGGTCCCCCTACCGCCCGAAGGTCACCCCGACTGAGCGCTCACCTCCCCAGCTCTGCCCTCGGGCTGCGGAAGGCTCCCTGCCTTTCCCCTCTCGCGACCCCAGGCCGAGGCCCAGCCGGCACGGGGGCGCTCTCATTTCTGGAAGCCTGCGGGGGGCACCGTCCGAATCCCGGCCCTCTCCAGTGTGGGGGCTCTGCCCCCCGCTCCCGCGCTGGGGCGCCCTGCGCGCCCCCCCTCCGCAGCCAGCTGCCGCAGGAACGCGCCTCCGGTCCCACAGGCTGCGTGCAGGTGCAGAGGCTCGGAGCCAACTGGTTCAACCAGTTTCACCCCAGACTCCCCACCGCCTGCTGGAAGCCTCGAGGCGGGAGGCTGGGAGCCCCGGCGACTCCACCCCGCGCCCCCAGGCGCCGAGCCCCGAGCTCCGCACCTGCGCTCGGGAGGCGCGCCCAGAGCCCGGAAGGCTGGGCCTCCACCGGAGACCCAGGGGAGGGCCTGCCGGAGAGCGAGCCCCTCCACTCGCCAGTGTGCCCAGAGCGGCCCTCGCAGCCCCCTGCTCGTCCACCCGCGCCTGCGCCCCGAAAGCCAGGGCGCGCTCTTTCCTGGACAGGGCAGATGACCCCTCTTCCCTGGGTGAGCTTCTGCCAGCAGTCAGCCGTCAGCCTCAAGTTTCTCAAGGTTTTATGCTGACAAGACAGTTTTCTAAGAGGAATTCCTGTCGCAGCTATCCACGAGTGCCTTTTATGTGACCAAATATACACATGTCTCAATTGAAATTTGCAAACATAATATATATTTGTATAGACATGTAGGTTATGCCTATACACTTCCAGCAAATAAAAATGTTTATAAAATTCACAGAAAATTTATTAAAATTATGTCCTAAATCCCCAAATAAAATATAGGCATCCATAATATCATAAATTAACAAAAAAATAACCCCCAAACAACTTACTTTGAAATGAAACATTAGCAAGAACAACAAGGAAAAAGCTCAAGCTATTTGGTGAGGGAATGTGAGAATGTGGAGACAGAGACAAATGATAGGCTCGGGCACCAATAGACACTGGTTACACTTTGTGGAGGCCATCTGACAGTGTTCCTCAAAATTTAAAATCTTCATAATCTCTGAAATAGGAATTTTATTTCTACAAATTTAAATTGTGGAAATACCCCCAAAATTGTTTAAAAGGGCATTTCTGACTGCAGGTCTGTAACAGCCTTAAATTAAGTAAACGTCTACTGTCAGGGAAATGCAATAAGCAAGAGTTTTCATGAATGGAGTGTTTGGCTAGTCTGAAGATCAGTTGTCCGTACGGCTGATATACACACGGAAATCTTTTGTTAAGATTCATCCTGTATGGTTAAATACCATGTGAATAACTTCTGAGGAATGGGATAAAGGAAACCAGGAGGAGCTTGTGTACTTCTTAACTTTCTTCTTTTTTATTTTTACCACAGGTATGTAGCATTTTATAATTTAAAAAGATAGCTAACAGGTCCTCAGCCACATACCTTATGATTCAGTCCAACAGTAGAATATTAAGTAGATTCTGAAAAAGGACAAAGCACTAATATATGAAATAAAATGTGAAGGTCGCCTCTATGACTTGTTAGATTCTGTGTATGATAAAGCAAGTGTGATCTACACATATCCTATTAATAAAACTATGGAAAGCTAAATGGTAACGGCATAGTAAGTTGTTTTGAATCCTATGCGTTATTTGAATGATTTTAACGATAGACTGTTTCTGGCTGATGTAACAAAACCTGTTTGCCTCTAATCAGCAAGCCCCTGTTTCCTATATGAAGCGGTGTCCACAAGACACAATTTTGAACTGTTGTGACTGGGAAATGCTATAGCCTAGAACCCTTCGGCACGCAAACCTCCCAGTCCTAGAAATACAGAACCTTGGTGTTTAGCTGAGTCCATGGTCTCTAGGAGTAAGGACCACATTTCCCAGAATGCCGTGCAGCTAGGTCATGTGGCTGGGTGCTGACTGCAGATGTGAGCAGAAAGGATGCTGCAAAGACCCTTTTCTCAAATAAGGCCTCATGTCCAGGTTCTGGGGTTAGGACGTGGGTGGATTTTGACACCCACCATTATACACCCACCTCACATCAGTTCAGTTCAGTTCGGTCGCTCAGTCGTGTCCGACTCTTTGCGACCCCATGAATCGCAGCACGCCAGGCCTCCCTGTCCATCACCATCTCTCAGAGTTCACTCAGACTCGCATCCATCGAGTCCATGATGCCATCCAGCCATCTCATCCTCGGTCGTCCCCTTCCTCTCCTGCCCCCAATCCCTCCCAGCATCAGAGTCTTTTCCAATGAGTCAACTCTTTGCATGAGGTGGCCAAAGTACTGGAGTTTCAGCTTTAGCATCATTCCTTCCAAAGAAATCCCAGGGCTGATCTCCTTCAGAATGGACTGGTTGGATCTCCTTGCAGTCCAAGGGACT
>SJYG01000068.1:2734177-2805077 GCA_006410535.1 Litocranius walleri
TTTCTCATGATGTACACTGCATATCAGTTAAATAAGCAGGGTGACAATATACAGCCTTGATGTACTCCTTTTCCTATTTGGAACCAGTCTGTTGTTCCATGCCCAGTTCCAACTGTTGCTTCCTGACCTGCATACAGGTTTCTCAAGAGGCAGGTCAGGTGGTCTGGTATTCCCATCTCTTGAAGAATTTTCCACAGTTTATTGTGATCCACACAGTCAAAGGCTTTGGCATAGTCAATAAAGCAGAAATAGATGTTTTTATGGAACTCTCTTGCTTTTTCCATGATCCAGCAGATGTTGGCAATCTGATCTCTGGTTCCTCAGCGTTTTCTAAAACCAGCTTGAACATCAGGGAGTTCACAGTTCATGTATTGCTGAAGCCTGGCTTGGAGAATTTTGAGCAGTACTTTACTAGCATGTGAGATGAGTGCAATTGTGCGGTAGTTTGAGCATTCTTTGGCATTGCCTTTGTACCTCAATCTTATTTCCCCACTTCAGGGTCAGGGTGTATTGTTTGGGGCTTTCCTTAAGCATTTCTGTGCATGTACACGCATCTACAGACATATTGGGCACAGGCGCATGGATGTGCATGTGTGGGTGTGTAAGGCATGTGTATACAGGTGTGTGCACGCACATGTGCGGGCATGTAAGGCACATATACACAGGCGTGTGCACGCACGTGTGCAGGCATGTAAGGCACGTGTACACAGGCTGTGCACACACATGTGCAGGTGTGTAAGGCATGTGTACACAGGCACGTGCATATGCATGTGTGGGCATGTAAGGCACGTGTACATAGGCATGTGCACATGCATGTGTGGGCATGTAAGGCACATGTACACTGGCATGTGCACACGCATGTGCGGGCATGTAAGGCATGTGTACGCAGATGTGTGCACAAGCATGTGCGGGTGTGTAAGGCACATGTACACAGGCGTGTGCACACACATGTGCAGGTGTGTAAGGCATGTGTATACATATGACAGGAGCGAGAACTTCAGTAACTGCTTTGCACGAACATGCCAGATCCCTTCTGTCGTGTCTGACTCTTTGCGACCCCGTGGACTGTGCCCGCCAGGCTCCTCTGCCCATGGGATTCTCCAGGCAAGAGCGCTGGAGTGGCTTGCCATTTCCTGCTCTAGCGGATCTTCCCCACCCGGGAGTGAGCTCACCTCCTTTATGTCTCCTACATTGGCAGGTGGGCTCTTTACCACTTAGCACCACCTGGGAAGCCTTTGGACAGAATACGGCATGAACGGCAGACTCTCAAGTCTGAGTCACAAGCCTTCCGCTTCCATCGCAGGTGCGCTTTCTCTTGTGCTACTGAGATAACCTGATCTGGTGGAAAACCAGCTCTCTGCGAAGCAACCTATGACCAGCCTGCCTGGTGGGGGCCATGGCCAGCCAACAGACATGTTTTGAACCTGGAAGAGGGTCCTTGATCCCAGCGGGATCAAGGTAGATTTTCTCCCAGTGAGATGGCTGTGGTCTCAGCTATCAGCAGCACCACAGCCTTTCCAGAGAGTCTAAGTCGTTCAGATTTCTGAGCCACAGACTGTGAAATAATAGGTGTACACCCAGTAGATAATGCACTAGGTCCTGTGGAACCTGCTGTGTGCACTCTGCAGTCTTCTTTCATTAAAGAACCTTTAAGAAATTTTCTTATCATCAAATTCCTCACTTTTTATTGACTGCAAAATATTCCATTGTTTCAGATCTTCTGCCTGTTCCTGAGAGAGCATTGCCTATTTATGCCTCCATGATAATCCCTTACGTCTAAATTTTAAAATGTGTTTCTGTAAAGTTTTAATCATTTATGCTCTTCTTCCATGGTGAATTTTGGCTGTTTGTGTTTTCCCATTTTTTCTTATTCAAACTGATGCAGTTTTCATCTTATTTCTTTTCTAAACATCAATTTTTATATCCATCAAGAGACTGTCTACTCTAAGATCTATTTACAATGTGTTGAAATTTCTATGTCCAGTAATAAATGCCCAATTTTTGTGACAATTTCATGATTATTTTAAAAGACAGCATATTTTTTCATTGTTCAATTTCAATATTGAAAGGCAAAGTAGATAGAGCCAACTTTTCAGGATTAAACATTTTCTCTGTTTAATCTGTTGTTAACAATTTCTGAAATTTAAGTTTATGCTTCTTCTGTGAGAATTTTTCTCTTGTGTTTAATTTATTTTGTGTCCTTTTAAGATATACTGTTGGGGACAAACAAGGTTTCTGAACAGCAAGTTCTTACTGCGTGACTCCCTTTGTTCTATCAATATCCAGCCTCATCCATTTTGTTGTCTTAGCTCTGAATTCTAACTTGTTTCATGTCAATATTGCTCCAGTTGCTTGCATTTTATTTACATTTGATTGGCCTATCTTTATCCTTCCCATTCTTTTCAGCTTCTATGTTTTGATGCGTCTCTTCAGTTGATTTAAAATAGGATTTTTTAAACCCAGTTTGTAAGATCCTGCTTATGACATGAATGTAGTTCACGTACATTTATTATAAGTACTGATAGGCTTAGCTTTTCTTTTTTGCATATTTCTGTTTGTTTTTTGTTTCTCTAGGTACCATATTTTCCCTTTTTTTCCTTGCCTTGTAAACTTTATTTTGTTGATCATGTTTTCTAAGTTACTCCCGACCTCTCTCTAATTGTATATTTAAGCATCATTATCAGAGGGTGATTTTATGTACTCACTGAGGCTATTAAGAATAAAACTGCTGTGGACACTCGTGCGCAAGCTTTGTGTAGACTGCTTCCATTCGCCCTGGTGAATGTCGGGAGTGCAGCGCTGTGTCGCGCAGGGACCTGGTAATAAGCATGCTTCTCACGTCGTAAGGCCTCTTGCCTCTCCAAGGAGCGTATTGTTTCCACCAGTGATGGCGGCAGTCGCACTCACTCTAAATCCACGCCAGCACTTCTGTCTTCCAGCTTTTAAATTTTAACTATTCCAGTGGTTTCATACGCAATCAATGTCTTTTCACGTGCTTACTCATCTTTCTCGTATCTTTTGTTTATATGTAGCATGTTTAAATATTTTCCAACGTTAAAAAATTTGGCAATTTGTGTTCTTATTATTGAGTTACAAGAGTTCTTTATATATTTCGGATATAAACCCTTGGTCTGACATGTGAATATTTCCCCCAGTTGGTGGCATGCCTTTTTACTTTTTGAAATCTTATCAAGAGCAGAGGTTTTTAATTCTACTCAACTTCAATTTATCAAGTTTTATTTTGTGGGATTTACACTTTTTCATTCTAAGAAATCTCTGCCTGCCTCAATATCACACATCTTTTCTCTTAATTATTTCTTCAAGGAATTTTACAGATTTATGTTTAAGCATATAATCCATTTTTGTGTTTGGCATCTGTGTTTTTCAAATTGATATACAGTTGTCCAAAGAATAACAAGGAGAGATAAGAAAGCCTTCCTAACTGGACAATGCAAAGAAATAGAGGAAAACAATAGAATGGGAAAGACTAGAGATCTCTTCAAGAAAATCAGAGATACCAGGGGAACAATTCATGTAAAGATGGGAACAATAAAGGACAGAAATTGTATGAACCTAATAGGAGCAGACGTATTAAGGGGAAGTGTCAAGAATACACATAAGAACTACACAAAAGAGACCTTCACGACCCAATAACCACAGTGGTGGCATCACTCACCTGGAGCCAGACATGTTGACCCATGCAGTCAAGTGGGCCTCAGGAAGCATCACTACAGACAAAATTAGAGGAGGTGATGGAGTTCCAGCAGAGCCATTTCAAATCCTAACAGATGATGCTGTGAAAGTGCTGCACTCAGTATACCAGCAAATTGGGGAAACTCAGCAGTGGCCACTAAATAGGTCAGTTTTCGTTCAAATCCCAAAGAAAGGCAATGCCAAAGAGTGTTCAAACTACGGTACAATTGCACTCATCACACAGGCTAGCAAGGTAATACTCAAAATCCTTCAAGCTAGTCTTCAATGGTACATGAACCAAGAACTTCCAGATGTTTAAACTGGATTTAGAAAAGGCAGAGTAACCAGAGATCAGATTGCCAATACCAGTTGGATCATAGAAAAAGCAAGAGAATTTCAGAAAAAATAATCTACTTCTATTTCATTGACTATGCTAAAGTCTTTGACTGTGTGGATCACAATAAACTGTGGAAAATTCTTCGAGAGATAGGAATACCAGACCACCTGACCTGCCTCCTGAGAAATAGGCATGCAGTTGAAGGAGCAACAGTCAGAACTGGGCATGGAGCAATGAAATGGCCCCAAACTGGGAAAGGAGCGCGTCAAGGCTGTATGCTGTCACCTTGCTTATTTAACTTATATGCAGAGTACATCATGAGAAACGCTGGACTGGATGAAACAAGCTGGAATCAAGATTGCCGGGAGAAATATCAATAAGCTCAGATATGCAGATGACACTACACTTATGGCAGAAATCAAAGAGGAACTAAAGAGCCTCTTGATGAAAGTGAAAAAGGAGAGTGTAAAAGCGGCTTAAAACTCAACATTCAGAAAACTAAGATCATGGCATCCAGTCCCATCACTTCATGGCAAGTAGATGGAGAAACAATGGAAACAGTGACAAACTTTATTTTGGGGCTCCAAAATCACTGCAGATGGTGACTGTAGCCAAGACATTAAAAGATGCAAAGATCAAACCAGCCAATCCTAAAGAAAATCAAGCCTGAATATTTATTGGCAGGGCTGATGCTGAAGCTGAAGCTCCAATACTTTGGCCACCTGATGAGGCCTCCCTGCCCATCACCAACTCCTGGAGCTTGCTCAAACTCATGCCCATCGAGTCAGTGATGCCATCCAGCCATCTCATCCTCTGTCATCCCTTTCTCCTCCGGCCTTCAGTCTTTCCCAGCATCAGGGTATTTTCCAGTGAGTCAGTTCTTCGCATCAGGTGGCCAAAGGATTGGAGTTTTTGCTTCAGCATCAGTCCTTCCACTGAATATTCAGGACTGAGATCCTTCAGGATGGACTGGTTGGATCTCCTTGCAGTCCAAGGGGCTCTCAAGAGTCTTCTCCAACATGACAGTTCAATAACATCAGTTCTTCGGCGTTCAGCCTTCTTTTTTGTTCCAAATCTCACATCCATACATGACCACTGAAAAAACCATAGCTTTGACTAGACAGACCTTTGTTGGCAAAGTAATGTCTCTGCTTTTTAATACGCTGTTTAGGTTGATTATAGTTTTTTTTCCAAGGAGCAAGCATCTTTTAATTTTATGGCTGCAGTCACCATCTGCAGTGATTTTGGAGCCCAAGAAAATAGTCTCTCACTGCTTTCACTGTTTCCCCGTCTATTTGCCATGAACTGCTGGGACTGGATGACACTATCATAGTTTTTTGAATGTTAAGTGTTTTTTTAATTTAAATTTATTTTAATTGGAGGCTAGTTACTTTACAATATTGTATTGGTTTTGCCATACATCAACATGAATCCACCACGGGTTTACACATGTTCCCAATCCTGAACCCCTCTCCCATCTCCCTCCCCGTACCATCCCTCTGGGTCATCCCAGTACACCAGCCCTGAGCACCCTGTATCATGCATCGAACCTGGACTGACAACTCGTTTCTTATATGATATTATACATGTTTCAATGCCATTTTCCCAAATCATCTCACCCTCTCCCTCTCCCACAGAGTCCAAAAGACTGTTCTATACATCTGTGTCTCTTTTTCTGTCTCACATACAGGGTTATCGTAACCGTCTTTCTAAATCCCATACATGTGCGTTCAGTTCAGTTCAGTTCAGTTGCTCAGTCGTGTCCGACTCTTTGCGACCCCATGAATTGCAGCACGCCAGGCCTCCCTGTCTATCACCATCTCCCGGAGTTCACCCAGACTCACGTCCATCAAGTCCATGATGCCATCCAGCCATCTCATCCTTTGTTGTCCCCTTCTCCTCCTGCCCCCACTTCTTCCCAGCATCAGAGTCTTTTCCCAATGAGTCAACTCTTCACGTGATGTGGCCAAAGTACTAGAGTTTCAGCTTTAACATCATTCCTTCCAAAGAAATCCCAGGGCCGACCTCCTTCAGAATTGACTGGATGCATTAGTATACTGTATTGGTGTTTTTCTTTCTGGCTTACTTCACTCTGTATAATAAGCTCCAGTTTCATCCACCTCATTAGACTTGATTCAAATTTATTCTTTTTAAGGGTTGAGTAATACTCCATTGTGTATATGTACCACAGCTTTCTATTCCATTCGTCTGCTGATGGACATCTAGGTTGCTTCCATGTCCTGGCTATTATAAACTGCTGCGATAAACATTGGGGTACATGTGTCTCTTTCAATTCTAGTTTCCTCGGTGTGTATGTCCAGCAGTGGGATTGCTGGGTCATAAGGCAGTTCTATTTCCAGTTTTTTAAGGAATCTCCACACTGTCCTCCATAGTGGCTGTACTAGTTTGCATTCCCACCAACAGTGTAAGAGGGTTCCCTTTTCTCCACACCCTCTCCAGCATTTACTGCTTGTAGACTTTTGGATCACAGCCATTCTGACTGGTGTGAAATGGTACCTCATTGTGGTTTTGATTTGCATTTCTCTAATAATGAGTGATGTTGAGCATCTTTTCATGTGTTTGTTAGCCATCTGTATGTCCTCTTTGGAGAAATGCCTATTTAGTTCTTTGGCCCATTTTTTGATTGGGTTGTTTATTGTTCTGGAATTGAGCTGCAGGTGTTGCTTGTATATTTTTGAGATTAGTTGTTTGTCAGTTGTTCATTTGCTATTATTTTCTCCCATTCTGAAGGCTGTCTTTTCACCTTGTTTATAGTTTTGTTTGTTGTACAGAAGCTTTTAATTTTAATTAGGTCCTATTTGTTTATTTTTGTTTTATTTCCAATATTCTGGGAGGTAGGTCATAGAGGATCCTGCTGTGATTTATGTTGGAGAGTGTTTTGGCTATGTTCTCTTCTAGGAGTTTTATAGTTTCTGGTCTTAAGTTTAGATCTTTAATCCATTTTGAGTTTATTTTTGTGTATGGTGTTAGAAAATGATCTAGTTTCATTCTTTACAAGTGGTTGACCAGTTTTCCCAGTACAACTTGTTAAAGAGATTGTCAAGCCAACTTTTTCACTCTCCATTTTCACTTTCATCAAGAGGCTCTTTAGTTCTTCTTCGCTTTCTGCCATAAGGGTGGTGTCATCTGAATATCTGAGGTTATTGATATTTCTCCTGGCAATCTTGATTCCAGCTTGTGCTTCTTCCAGCCCAGCGTTTCTCATGATGTACTCTGCATATAAGTTAAATAAGCAGGGTGACAATATACAGCCTTGACGGACTCCTTTTCCTATTTGGAACCAGTATGTTGTTCCATGTCCAGTTCTAACTGTTGCTTCTTGACCTGCATACAGACGTCTCAAGAGGCAGGTTAGGTGGTCTGGTATTCCCATCTCTTGAAGAATTTTCCACAGTTTATTGTGATCCACACAGTCAAGGGCTTTGGCATAGTTAATAAAACAGAAATAGATGTTTTTCTGGAACTCCCTTGCCTTTCCCATGATCCAGTAGATGTTGGCAATTTGATCTCTGGTTCCTCTGCCTTTTCTAAAACCAACTTGAACGTCTAGAGGTTCACAGTTCATGTATTGCTGAAGCCTGGCTTGGAGAATTTTGAGCATTACTTTACTAGCATGTGAGATGAGTGCAATTGTGTGGTAGTTGGAGCATTCTTTGGCATGCCTTTCTTTGGGATTGGAATAAAAACTGACCTTTTCCAGTCCTGTGGCCACTGCTGAGTTTTCCAAATTTGCTGGCATATTGAGTGCAGCACTTTCACAGCATTACCTTTCAAGATTTGAAATAGCTCAACTGGAGTTCCATCACCTCCACTAGCTTTGTTTGTAGTGATGCTTTCTAAGGCCCACTTGACTTCACATTCCAGGATGTCTGACTCTAGGTGAGTGATCACACTATAGTGGTTATCTGGTTCATGAAGATCATTTTTGTACAGTTTTTCTGTGTATTCTTGCCACCTCTTCTTAATGTCTTCTGCTTCTGTGAGGTCCATACCATTTCTGTCCTTTATCGAGCCCATTTTTGCATGAAATGTTCCCTTGGTGTCTCTAATTTTCTTGAAGTGATCTCTAGTCTTTCTCATTTTATTGTTTTCCTCTATTTCTTTACATTGATCACTGAGGAAGGCTTTCTTTTCTCTCTTTGCTCTTCTTTGGAACTCTGCATTCAAAGAGGTATATCGTTCCTTTTCTCCTTTGCCTTCAGCTTCTTTTCTCAGCTATTTGTAAGGCCTCCTCAGACAACCTTTTGCCTTTTTACATTTCTTTTTCTTGGGGACGGTCTTGTTCACTGCCTCCTCTACAATGTCACAAATCTCCACTCATAGTTCTTCAGGCACTCTATCTATCAGATCACATCCCTCGAATCTATTTGTCACTTCCAGTGGATAGTCGTAAAGGATTTGATTTAGGTCATACCTGAGTGGCCTAGTGGTTTTCCTTACTTTCTTCAATTTAAGTCTGAATTTGGCTGTAAGGAGTTCGTGGTCTGAGCTACCATCAGCTCCCAGTCTTTTTTTTTTTTCTGACTGTATACAGCTTCTCCAACTTTGATTGCAAAGAATATAATCAGTCTGATTTTGGTATTGACCATCTGGTGATGTCCATGTTATGGGTGTTTGCTACAACCAGTGCATTCTCTTGACAAAACTTTGTTTTTGCCTTGCTTCATTCTGCATTCCAAGGCCAAATTTGGCTGTTACTCCAGGTATCTCTTGACTTCCTACTTTTGCATTCCAGTCCCCTATAATGAAAAGGACATTTTTTAGTTAGTTCTAAAAGGTCTTGTAGGTCTTCATAGAACCACTCAACTTCAGCCTCTTCAGCATTACTGGTCCGGGCATAGACTTGGATTACTGTGATATTGAATGGGTTGCCTTGAAAATGAACAGAGATCATTCTGTCATTTTTGAGATTGCATCCAAGTACTGCATTTAGGACTCTTTTGTTGACCATGATGGCTACTCCATTTCTTCTGAGGGATTCTTGCCCACAGTAGTAGATATAATGGCCATCTGAGTTAAATTCGCCCATTCCAGTCCGTTTTAGTTTGCTAATTCCTAAAATTTCGATGTTTTCTCTTGCCATCTCCTGTTTGACCACTTCNTTGCCCACAGTAGTAGATATAATGGCCATCTGAGTTAAATTCGCCCATTCCAGTCCGTTTTAGTTTGCTAATTCCTAAAATTTCGATGTTTTCTCTTGCCATCTCCTGTTTGACCACTTCCAGTTTGCCTTGATTCATGGGCCTAACATTCCAGGTTTCTCTGCAACATTGCTCTTACAGCATCAGTCTTTACTTGCATCACCAGTCACATCCACAACTGGGCATTGTTTTTGCTTTGACTCCAACTCTGTTCAATGTTCTGGTGCCATTTGTTAAAAAGACTCCCCTCTAACCCGTTGGCCTGCCTTATTATCTTTGTAGAAAAGCATCTGACCACTGAAATGTGCATCTGTGTCTAGCTTTTCATTCTGTTCCGCTGACCCACATGCCTGTTTTAATGCTGATACCATTGTTACTGCAGCAAACTTTGTGATCAGAATGAGTCCTCCGTCTCTAACTAATCTTAAAGCAGCCAGATCCTGTGCATTTTCACATATGCATTAGAACCAGCCTGCCACTTTCTACTGATAGGCCACTTAGGATCTTGATTGGGATTGTAATTAATCTATCCCACTAATCTTCCCTGGTGGCTCAGAGGTTAAAGCGTCTGCCTGCAGTGCAGGAGACCTGGGTTCCATCCCTGGGTCAGGAATATCCCCTGGAGCAGGAAATGGCACCCACTCCAGTGCTCTTGCCTGGAGAATCCCATGGACAGAAGAGCCTGGTGGGCTACAGTCCACGGGGTCGCAAAGAGTCGGACACGGCTGAGCGACTTCACTTTCACTTTAATCTGTCCCATTAACTGAAGGGCATTTTGTATCGCTTCAGTTCAGTTCAGCCGCTCAGGCGTGTCCGACTCTTTGCGACCCCATGAATCGCAGCACACCAGGCCTCCCTGTCCATCACCATCTCCCAGAGTTCACTCAAACTCACGTTCATCGAGTCCGCGATGCCATCCAGCCATCTCATCCTCTGTCGTCCCCTTCTCCTCCTGCCCCCAATCCCTCCCAGCATCAGAGTCTTTTCCAGTGAGTCAGCTCTTCACATGAGGTGGCCAAAGTATTGGCACTTCAGCTTCAGCATCATTCCTTCCAATGGATATTCAGGACTGATCTCCTTCAGAATGGACTGGTTGGATCTCCTTTCAGTCCAAGGGACTCTCAAGAGTCTTCTCCAACACCACAGTTCAAAAGAATCAATTCTTCAGTGCTCAGCTTTCTTCACAGTCCAACTCTCACATCCATACATGACCACAGGAAAAACCACAGCCTTAACTAGACGGACCTTAGTCTGAAAATCTAATCAGTGCATATGACGTATCTATCTAATAATTTAGATCTATTTAATTTTTCTCAGCAATATTCTATAGTTTTCAGTGTACAAATATTGTACATATTTTGATATTTTTGTTTCTGAAAAATGTTTTTATGCTATTGATAATGAATACTAAAAAAATCATTTTCTAACTCCCTGTTGATAGCATAAAAAATATAATCAATTATAGTGTATTGCCTTTTTATTCTATGGTCTTGCTAAATTCACTTCTTAATTCTAGAAGCTTAATAGTTTTTTTTTTAGAATTGACTACATACAACGTCATGTTGTTTACAAATAGACAATTTTGGTTTTTCTTTTGCAGACTTCGTGACTTTTGCTTCTTCTTGTTTCTTGTTCCCTGATGGCTCCTTTGGCAAAGAGTCTGCCTGCAAGTGCAGGGGACCCTGGTTCGATTCCTGGGTCAGGAAGATCTGCTGGAGAAGGGATAGGCTGCCCACTCCAGTCAGCTGGTAAAGAATCCACCTGCAATGTATGAGATCTGGGTTCAATCCCTGGGTTGGGAAGATCCGCTGGAGAAGGGAAAGGCTGCCCCCTCCAGTCTTCTGGCCTGGAGAGTTCCCTGGACTGTGTAGCCCACGGGGTCACAAAGAGCCGGACCGGACTGGGTGGCTTTCACTTCCACTCTGCGGCGCTAGACCGAGGCTCTAGCGCACTGTTGACTGGGAGTGGTGGAGACAGGCGCTCGGCCCGCTCCTGATCGCGGGAGGACACGCGGAGTCCCACCATTCAATGTGCCAGGAAATGCTGGCTTGCAGATGATCTTGATTAAACTGTGGTGTTCCCTGCTTCCCTTAGTTCTGTCAGAGTTCTTCACCGTGAACGGCTGTAGGACTGCGTCAAGTGCTCTCTCTCCATCTATAGAGGTAGCTCCGTGGCTTTTCTTCTCTCTTTCGTTAGTGTGGTGAGTTGTGTTGATTGATTTTTAAATGTTATGTTAAGCTTGACTGAGAGACTGAACTGAACTGAAGTTCTTTATTTCTTTTATGTCGACCAAAGTTTCCATTTAGTATTGTTTAACTTCAGCATGGATAAGTTTTTTTTTTTTAATTAATATGGATTGTAGTCAATCAGTTCTTTCAGCTTTTTATTTATCTGGAAAGATACTGTAGCCCTCCAGACTCCCCTGTCCATAGAAGTCTCCAGACAAGAATACTAGAGTGGGTAGCCATTCCCTTCTCCAGGGGATCTTCCACACCCAGGGACTGAACCTCAGTCTCCTGCATTGCAGGAAGATTCTTTGCCATCTGAGCCATCAGGGAAGCTGCAAAAATCCTTCTTTTTTGGCTTATTTTTGAGCGATAACGCCCTGTGCGGTATAGGCCTTTCCCACTGTCTTCCGGCCTCATTGCTTCTGAAGAGGAGCCTACGGCCATTGTTGCCCTTGTGCCGCTGCACCTTGCTTGCCGGCCCGTGGCCCTGGCTGCCTGTGAGCTTTCCTTCCTGTCTATCCTGGTGGGTCTTGATGGATTTCTTCTGTCTGTTTCATTCAATTTGGAAAAAAATCGATCACTATTCATTCAAATGTACTTATCTTTCAAGGGCTCCAAATATACTTAGACTTTACTTCTGTGGATATTTTCCGCCGGTGGCTGAGATGCTGGTCTTTCCTCAGTCGGGCTCCCCCACCTCTGCGCTTCTTTTTTGATATTTTGCGTGGCTGTGTGCTTACCTTCCCTAAGCCTTCACTCTGCAGTGTTCGGCCCCAGCTCCTTTTGATGACTGTATTATATTCCATGCCTGGAAGGGGAGCGCCATATTTCCTTCACTCGCGTCCCTAGTGAAGGCATCTCTCCTGTCTCCTGTCGCTTGCTGTTTGCAGTGGCCCTGTAATTGCTTGCCCATGCATCCTCATTTGCTTTTATTTCTGTGTAATAGGGTCTCAGGTCTGAGATTTCTAGGTCAAAGGCATATGTATTTTTAATTTCAGTATTACTGCCAAATGATGCTTTCCAAATAGTCCGTCTCAAACATATGTTTGACTATATACTTAATATAAGTTATACAAAATAATTAATGTGATGATCTCAAGTTTTATTTTCAGTAATCAGTGTTCCCTTTTCTTTCTGTGCTTCATGGCCCCTCCAGTTTCCCTCTGTTCTCCAAGTTATGTTTTCCTGTGATGCTTACCTTTCTAAATCTATCAGTGATTTTTAAATTTCTGATATTGACTTCTTATCTCCGCTAGTTCCGCTTGCCTCTTGGTGGATTTTTACTAGGAGCAGAGTGAGAAAGCACAACGTGGAACATTTAATATAATATATAAACTGATGGCCAAAATAAACAGCGAAACATGCTTATGTTCATATATAAAATATACACACATTTGCTTAACACTGTGCTAAATTTCCTAGGGAGAAGTGGGTACAATGTCACTGTAAATGATCCGTGAATGTTGCTGTTTAGTTACTAAGTCCTCTCTAACTCTTGTGACCACATGGACTGTAGCCTACCAGGCAAGAATATTGGAGTGAAATGCCTTTTCCTTCTCCAGGGGATCCCTCTGAACTGGGGATCAAACCCATGTCTCCTACACTGGCAGGTGGGTTTTGTTTTGTTTTGTTTTTTTACCAGTGAGCCACCAGGGAAGCTTGATATGGGAATATGAGAATTTGTCATTCTGTCGCTCAGTCGTGTCCAGCTCTTTGCAACCCCATGGACTGCAGCACACCAGGCCTCCCTGCCCATCACCAACTCCCGGAGCTCACTCAAACTCATGTCCACTGAGTCGGAGATGCCATCCAGCCATCTCATCCTCTGTCATCCCCTTCTCCTCCTGCCTTCAATCTTTCCCAGCATCAGGGTCTTGTCCAATGAGCTAGTTCTTTGTATCAGGTGGCCAAAGGATTGGAGTTTCAGCTTCAGCATCAGCCCTTCCAATGAATATGAGAATATATATGTGTAATTCCTCTTATAGCTTAAAATTACATAAAAATGCTAAATTGTAAATGTGGTTTCTTCATCTCCACTAGAGGTACAATCCGAGTCTGGTAATGATGATGACGACGAAGATGCAGGGGATCTAATCAGTGAATCAATTAACAAAATGCAGATTTATTTATATCTGTTACTCCTCCTGGCCTCAGGTTTAGAAATGGCTGTTAATCTTATTTGTCTATTTCATTCAAGTTTTCAAATCTGGTTTAGGAAGTAGTCTAACCTAAGCAGGAAAGGGGGCTTCCAGTGGCACTAGTGGTAAAGAAACTGCCGGACAATGCAGGGAATATAAGAAACCTGAGTTGATCCCTGGGTTGAGAGGATCCCCTGGAGGAGGGCTGGGCAACCCCTTCCAGTATTCTTGTCTAGAGAATTCCATGGACAGAGCAGCCTGGCTGGCTACAGCCCACGGACTCGCAAAGAGTCCGACATGACTGAAATGACTGAGCACGCAAGCGGGAAAAGAAAGCATAAAAGGAGAAAATTTTATCTGGCGCACAGATATTTTCTTTGTTGAGTATGCAGTTAGCAAATACAAGTAAATAATTGTCATTAGCCTGAGTGAGGATCCTGAAAGTTCGTTAATAAATTAGACTTGGAGAAAATCATTTCTGGAAAAGAGGGACTAACATTTATAAAACTGCATAAACTTCTTCTGTTAAAGTCATAGTTTAACCCTCTTGACAGATCTTGAGATCCTGTCTGCCATGGAAAAAATAGATCTGATAAAGATGGAAATTCTCAAAATGTTAAATATCAGTCTCTTAGCAACCACCTAGATTTAAAGAGCTCACGTTCTTGCCACCCTTTGAGAAGTGTGTTAATGATTAAATGCTTCCTAAGAGAAAGCTATTGAGCACCGCCAGACTGAGGGGGTGGTCCATGAGAGGCTCGCCTGATTGACGGTCTCAGCCACATGTGATGTCACTCAGCAAGAATCCTGATGCTGAGTTCCCCTTCCAGCCATCTTTGAAGGAGAAGCTGAGTCTCAGGGTCTGAGACGGTTTTCCGTGAGCTTTGGGCTTCCCTGGTGGCTCAGACAGTGCAGAATCTGCCTGCAGTGTGGGAGACTCAGGTTCAAACCCTGGGTCAGGAAGATCCCCTGGAGAAGAGAATGGCTGCCCACTCTAGCATTCTTGCCTGGAGAATCCTATGGACAAAAGAGCCTGTCCGGGTACCGTCCATGGGGTCACAAGAGCTGGACCTGACTGAGTGACTAACACTTCAGTTCAGTGCACTTTGGGTGACTTTCTTGGAGTGAGTCTCATTTGTAATCCATTTGACAATGAGAAATACAGTATTAAGTGAGAACAACTGTGACATTTCTGAGAATTGATATCCAACTCCTTACAATCCAAATATTTATTTTTGGTTCTGAACCAAGCAGAAAACAAGAGCTAGGATACTCATGTCTGTGAAAGAAAAGTTGTAGTCAGTGAATGGAATAATTTCACGATTGCGGTTCTACTCCCAGCCCTCAGTCCAAATAAGCGCCCAATCTGAAAGAGATTCTCCAGGTGAGAACTGAGAGAGATGGTGCTTTAGGGAAGGCGTCACATGAGCTGGCAGATTATCCTCAGAGTAAACGTTTCTAATGGGACACATTGCTTCAGACTTGGTGTCATCCGTCACTTGTCTCAGATTTGGATTGTGCCTGACATCATGTGAGGCAGCGGTTTTTCCGTTTCCTCCACCAGCTTCTCCAACGGCGCAGCTGAGCAGCTGGAGGCAGCTAGGAGCTGCAACCACCCCGCAGGAGGGGGAGGCTGGAAACCTGCTTTCTGGAGACCTCTGCTCTGTGTCAACCTTCCTTGTGCTTCACCACTTTCTCTGGAATGACCTCTTATCTGTGACGGCAGTAAACTCCCCAGCGGAGAGTCAACACCCACGCGGAGGCTTCCTTAACAAGAAGTGGACCCTAAGATCACATATGCTAGGAAAACACACAGGGCGTTTATTTAGATTTCTTTAACATTCACTTTATTGGCGCATGGCTGGTCACAGTTGTCTCTTTATACTTTGGTGTTGCCTGTTGTAACTTCTCCTTTTTCCTTTCTAATGAAATCATCCTCCAATTAAAATAAATTTTATAAAAGCAATTTCAGTAAGTCTCCTCAGTGATGAATAATGAACCCCTAAATGAGGGTATGTGCAAAAATTACATAGGCCTTTTGATGAAATATAAATCTCCAGTAATCAGCCACAATGAGGATTCTTCCACAGCCAGATGTTACCTTAGAAAGTGAAAGTGAAGTCGCTCAGTCGTGTCTGACTTTTTGTGACCCCTTTTTGTGGGTTGCCCTTTCCTTCTCCAGGGGATCTTCCCGACCCAGGGATTGAACCCAGGCCTCCTGCGTCGTGGGCAGACACTTTAACCTCTGAGCCACCAGGGAAGCCCATTTTTGTTTATAAATACTTGGCAACTATACCTTACCTTGGACACCGTGAGGCCCTGTCAGAGTTGAGTAGGGCCTTAATCTGGGCTCATCTCCAAAGGTGGGGATGATGAATTTGGGGACATCCAAGCTACTGAGGAAGGGAATGCCATTATTATAAAATGAAATACGGGCATTTCCCCTTAAACTGACACAAGGTAAGATTTACCCTAAAATAAATTTATTTGGGGGTCCCTTCAGGTTTTTTAATTCAAGTATCAATCAATAAAGAATTTCTTTATGGAACTCTCCTGTGTAAATCTATCACACTGAGGAAGCAGTTACTGAGTTTAAATTCTAGGGATGTTGTTCAAGTTTTCGGGGGCCGCCCTGACAAAGTGTCGCAGACAGGGGCCCTTCAACCACAGCACTGTGTCATCTCACAGTTCCAGATGCTGCCCGTCCCTCATTGAGCTCCCAGCAGCAGCGGTTTCCCTGGACGAACCACTCTTGGGGTCGCAGGTGGCCTTCTCAGCATCTTTTCCTCCTACTGGGAAACCAGTCCTAACGAGTTGGACTCACCCTTCTGACCTCATTTAACTTTCACCTGTTTACAAAGGACCATCTCCAAACAGTCACATTCCAAGGTGCTAGGGGTTGGAGTTTCAGTTTTGAATCTGGGAAAACACAGTTCAGTCTGTAATGGACAACGGGAGATGGAAATGGTTTATCCTAGCGAGGACAATGTAACTTAAGTTCCCAAACCTGGGTTGGCCATTCCTGAGACATGATTGTGTTTGAGGGGTTTTGTGTTTTCTGCTCTCCAGCAGACAGGAATCTCTGAGTCTTAGTGTGTCTGGGGAAAGACACATCTCTGGGGGACCTGGGTTCACACGGCTCCCTCCAACTCCTGGGAAACAGAGTCTGAGGGACTTAGCATCATGGGTCTCCTACTGGGTCAATGGTGTTCAGAAAAGGCTTGTCAAAACCTGGAATAGATGTCTTGGGAGGGAATGTTACGTGTGACAAAGGTGTGACGGAGGGGTAGATCGTCCAAGTGGAGGGGCTGCTGCCTGAATGCCACCACCGGAAAACTTCCGGCCCCAAGAATGAATGAATGACCAGCTCAGTCAATCCAACAGCGAGGCTCACGTGTGGAAGCTGTTGAAAGCTGCCGTGTGCATTTTCACTTTGCAGTGCTGGTAATGGCTTCCTTTCTGTGCCCATGGCCATGATAGATTTTTTCCCCATAATTATAATTTCAGCAAAGCTTTACAATCGTAAAATACTGCATTTTTAAAGAAACCCAGCCACCATTAGCCATTGAGCAGAGCTTTGTTTTTTGCGGCTCATTCAGTTGCCTTCCCCAGTCTGGGCACCCAGCTCCAAGAACTCTTTACAGGGGCAGATTTATGATGGATGCCATCTGGTCTGATAGAAGGAAACAGATATTGATTTTTAATATTTTCTCCCAACTTGTTTACTCTAGGATAATACAGCAGCTGTGTGGCAGCTTGTCTCCGAGTGGAAAGGATTATTACCACTGCCTTTTGATGAGATAAATTACCTAGGATGACTTGAATGGCTAAAGGGTACACTTTGATGTTATGTCGCTTCATTTACCCTTATGACTAAATGATTATTGATTTTATATTTTTAAGCTCTTGAAACGTGAAAATAAGTTGGTGGAGGAGCCTGGCTGTGTTCGTTTTATTAATTTTTTTCTGCAGGGCATAATTCACTTTGGACCAGGTTGTGAAGGTTTTGGGTTCATGACCGGCTGTAGATACAGTTGCAAAGAAATGGCTTATTTATATAGTCATTGCAAGTAGTCCCAAAATCAATACAGTCTTGGATTGGATGATTAAACTCAGTCCCTTTGTGGGATTCATTCCCATGCCCGCTGCCCCAATCATCTTGACCACAGCAGATCCATGGGATCAAGTCTACAAACAGCAAGTTTGTTTAAGCTGAATTTTTTTTTTTGGCTCATTTTTTAAAAAATCTGCTATGTTCATTCAATGACATTTTAACGGCCTGGAAACAAAGGAGCTGATTGCTTATGCTTACTTCAATTAAATCAGGAATCTGCATTCAAAGCAGCACCTCCCAGGCCTTCTGGAACGTCCTCGGGTGGACTGGGAGCACTTGGATCAGAGGTGGGGCTGTGCTGTCTGTCCTCTGCGGTGCTTCTGCCGGCTCGGGGGCCTGAGGTATGCTAGCCTTCAGCTGCTCAGCTGGTTTAGGTCACCCGGGTGCCCGTCTGTGCTGGGTGGGTGCCGGCATCTCTCTGGGGAGTGCTGCCGCCATCTGACGAGCCGGCGCTGATCAGTGTCTGTCTGCAGCGTGCCCGTACCAGTCCCTTTCATGTCTATTACTCCCTGGTCAAGTGCAAAAACTCTGTAGAAAACCAGATTGTTTTCTGTTTGTATTTTTCATAATTTTCCTGACACTTAGTTCCATAGGTTCTAACATAATTCGCCTCATCCCATCTGCTCCTTGTTCATAATAACATCTCATTTGATTGTGGGCCTTACAGCACCTCTGACACTGAGTTTCATGTTTGAAATCAGGGGTCTTAATTTTTTAGGCGATCTTCTCTGCTCACCGCACTCTCTGTGACAAGAGAAGCCCCCACCCCTGTGAGGGAAATGCAAGAAAGAGGGACAGACTTTCTAGGAAGAATTTCAGTCATTTACGCAGACTGGCAAAACCCCAGAGGGAACCAGCGTCTGGGATTCACGGTGGTTATGGGGGCCCCAACTTTTTCTTAGTTTCAGCAGAGTCCTTGGCCTGGGACTTCACCCTCTCCCCGCCAACCCCACTCAGCTGTGGTGGAGAAGAGATAGATTGTGAAACTCACTACTGCGACCTGTCATGGGATGGCATTTTAAAAGCCAACATTTTATATACCAGTTGCATTTGGTAATATTACTTTTTGCCTCAGAAATTTATTTCAGATCAAGCCAATGCTCGGAGAACTTCAAATCTGCCAACAGAGACGACCCCTCTGTCCTCGCAGGAGAAGCAAATGCAAGGCATTTCCTTCCGAAGACAGGACTCTTCACTGCTGTTAGTCATGGGGGCACATTTTACAGAGTTAAAAGATAAAAAAGGTGCCAAACACTTTTCCTTACTTTAGTTGATCCGTGCGTATGTATAATTAATATGTAGTGAATTACGCGGCTCAAGCTTAAAGCTTGTTTAAATGCATAGAATTTGAAGTCGAATGAAGAAATAAAATAACTTTCAGAGCAGTGTAATGTAATATGTTGATCAATTTTATAGGGGAGTGGTGAATATTTAATTAATCACCTCATGACAATTATTCACACCGGTCGGAATCAAGGTCTCCATTAAAGCCGAAGAATGGCTTCATTACAAATGACCCATAAAAGTGTCAAGTGCTGGCTGCGAAGACAAGTAATTTCCTTTCCCTTTAAAACCATTAGATGGAATGATGGGGGTGGGGCAGGTGATGAAGTGCGTAATCGTGTGATTACAAAGAAAAGCTTCAACAGTAAATTTGACAGCTAGGGTGGAGAGGGGAGCGGAGAAGGGCTATAAGGAGCCGGCTGTCTGTGTCCCTTCCGAGAGCTTTCAATTTCATAAGAGGAGGGGAATGGCGGCCTCCTATTTTTGCGGACTTTGCTCTCGACGCCGCGGTGTTTGCCCAGGATGTTGGCGTGCCAAGCCATCAGCGAGGCTGGATGGAAACAGAAGAATTAGCGCTTTCCACTGAGACACTTGATGGCTGTCGGCAGAGGGAGGGCACGATTGCTGCGCAGTGGCTGACTGGCACCGAGGCCCATATGTCACCAGAACCAGCCTGAGCACCTCTGGGCCTGGCCGGGAGGACTCGGGGCGCATCGATCACTGTGGCTCCGCTCCCGCCCTCAGAGTCTGGAAAGTTGATGACTGTGGACGTTTCACCAAGTCCATTTCTTAATTTTTCAGCCTTGGCCAAGAATCCTTGACGTTGATTAACTTTCAGATGCCATGATGGGTCTCTGGGTTTTGAGGAACTCTTGCAGATATCTTCCTGAGTGAAAAATATTTTTCATTCCCAAATTAGACTTGGCGGTGGAAATTCGTTTAGGAGAAAGTCAGGATTCCAGGGCCTTGGAGAAAATAGTACTGGCTGGACTGTCTCCTCCAAACTCACTCCCCACCACCGCCCCCACGGTGCTATCTCACCCCTACCCAGCTAAGAGAGGCACCCTGGGTGTGAAAACCAAAGCTCAGCTTTAAGAGATCTTCTTAGATGCCAGTGCTGGGGTCGTAATAAGTGTTTCAGACATTTGAATTTAATGTGATTATGGGCTTCCCTCGGAGAAGGCAATGGCACCCAACTCCAGTACTCTCGCCTGGAAAATCCCATGGGTGGAGGAGCCTGATGGGCTGCAGTCCATGGGGTCGCTAGGACTCGGATACGACTGAGCGACTTCACTTTCACTTTTCACTTTCCTGCATTGGAGAAGGAAATGGCACCCCACTCCAGTGTTCTTGCCTGGAGAATCCCAGGGACGGGGGAGTCTGGTGGGCTGCCGTCTATGGGGTTGCACAGAGTCGGACACAACTGAAGCGACTTAGCAGCAGCAGCAGCATGGGCTTCCCTTGTGGCTTAGTTGGTAAAGAATCCACCTGCAAAGCGGGAGATGTGGGTTTGATCCTGGGCTTGGGAAGAGTCCCTGGAGAAGGGAAAGGCTACCCACTGCAGTATTCTGGCCTGGAGAATTCCATGGACTATACAGTTCATGGGGTCACTAAGAGTTGGACTAGACTGAGTGACCTTGACTATGGCCTCTTTAGCCGTTAGAATTTGTCTAAATTGGGCAGAACTTTCAAAGGGCTATTCTTGGCTTCAAGAGAAGCAGCATCCAAAGAGATGCAGGTTTTCAAAAGTTCAGTGAGTCTTGGCCAACCCTGAAACACGATGCTTAAGCCCGACTTCTCTTTATTTCTCTGAAACTCACCTCTTTTAGGCTCCTTTACCCCCTGCATAGCCTGGCTCGTGTGTGCACACACACACACACACACACACACAAGTTCAAGTGGCCGCTTTGGAGAACTAATGGCTATTGACGCTGGCCGGGATTTCTGAGATGCTATCTCACCCCCATAAAGACTTTGCGGTATGCCGTTTACATTGTATCTGCTGATTGTATAATCATTATTGATTTCCTTGTGTGTAGTACCTATGTCAAACAGCCTAATATATTTAAATGGTGATTATTCCAGTTCTGTATCTACCACGAGATAAGATCAAAGGCAGTTAAGTCTGGGCTAGATAGGGGGCAAGATAGGGTAATGCACTCGAGACCCTGCCTAGGCTATTGTGCAGCCCAACAGCCATTGAGAGTGTTTAATAATTAGCTTTCTAAAGCAGGTTGAGATTTTTGGGTCCACAGAAAAATGCGACTGGCACATGGCAGGAGAACGTCCCAGACCCGCAGCTATGAAGGCATCTCAGCGTGAGAGTGCCAGCGGGCGGGTGGGTTGCTTTCAGAGACCTGGGAGATTACTCCGTGTGCTGAATTTACTTCTTGTTTTGTGCAAATGCTCCTGTAGAAATGAGACCCACATTTAGGCCTACGCGTAATTTCCCCCAGGCTGGAGTCACTGCTCATCGCAGGGGTGGGATGTGCGATGAGCCCCGCCGGTGGTGAGCAGGGTCTTTAGCTCCGTCTCAGGGGTGACACGGTCACTGTGCTTTGTTAACTATCCAGTGTTGCCGGCCTGGGCTGCTGGGTCAGGATGTCTGACTGGGCACAGTTACGTGAAGGCAAAGCAGGCTGACTTTGTTGCAGCTGCAGAGTTTGTTTGGCAGCATTTTCTTTTTCAAAATACATTTTGGATTACAGTTTCATCAGAATTCTCTGCAGCATAATAAGGAAACACTTATTAATTTGAAAGGTGCTGCATTTAACATAATCTAAGAAAAACAAAGCTCCACAAAAACCAGATCTTAAAGCGAGGTTTTAACAGACACAAATACCAGCAGACACTTTGACAGTCCTGGTTCGAGCAGTCTCCCTGGGCCGCGACAAGTGTGGATCATAAGCCGTCTCACCCGCTTCTTCTCATCTCTGGCAGGGTGGGTGGGACATGTCTGCCGGCTCTGACAGATGCTTCTGTGGCTTCCTTAGAATATCTATTCAGACTGTCTTCTTGGGCCACATCATTTTTTTCCCCTTTACATCATGTTTATTAGAAGTTATCCTGCTTAGCTGGGGTCGTTAACAGAACACCAAGGGCAACCACAGAATCAGAGCAAGGCCAAGTTTTTCCAGGAAACCACAGAGTCAATTTTGATGTCAGGTTCATCAGTTGCAGTGATTTGTTTCAATGAACCTTGGCAGATGAAAGGTTCAGAGCACAAAATGTTCTGAAACATCATCTTTTAAGCTTTCCAGAATGCTGTAGGATCCAGTCTCACCTAAGTCATAAACATAAAGCAAATAGGAGCTCCCAGGTGGCGCTGGTGGTAAAGAAGCCGCCTGCCAGCGCAGGGGATGCAAGAGAGGAGGGCTGGGAAGATCCGCTGGAGAAGTGAACATCTACCCACTCCAGTATTCTTGCCTGGAGAATCCCAGGGACAGAGGGGGCTGGCGGGCTGCGGTCCCCGGGATCATAGAAAGTTGGACATGACTGTGCAACTGACACTCTCACACAGAGTCAAGCAGTGCCGATGAGGAACGCGATGGGAAGCCACAGCGACGGGCCCACACTTCAGGCGGAGAAGCCCACGCGCAGCAGGGGTGCGCCTGCCCCAGGGCACTAAGGCCTCCTGGGGATGAAGGACACTCCGGGCAGCAAAGTCTCAAGTTCTGCTGGGGTTCTCTGAACACCCTGCTGCGGCGGCCAGGCGGAAACGGAGTTTCAATGGGTCCCCGGCACAGTTCACCCAGACGGTAGTGGAATAAAGGGATTTGGGTCACCCTCTTGTTGAAATGCAGTAATCATACTGAGAACATTTGATTCGATTTGTACTTAACTTGTTGATTTTAAATGATCTTGTGGTTACTTCTGTCTTCCAATTCATTACAACACTTATCCCTTAAACTAGTTCCATATGAGATATAGTGTAGTAACGTTTTTCTTCCTTAGTTTTACTAATTTTTTTAAGATAAGGTCAAGGCTGAGAGGACACAGAAAATCTTTTATTATTTTAAATTCTTTTTAAGCTTTTTATTTTATGTTGGAGTATCATTGATTATATTCCAGGGCTTCCCTGGTAGCTCAGCTTGTAAATAATCCACCTGCAATGCAGGAGACCCTAGCTGGATTCCTGGGTCCAGAAGATCCCCTAGAGAAGGGAATGGCTACCCACTCCAGTGTTCTGGCTGGGACTGTATACAATTATACAGTTCCACAGATTGTACAGCTCACGGGGTTGCAAAGAACTGAACACAACTGAGCAACTTTTGCTTTCGCTTTGGTCTTCCCTGGTAACTGTGGGTAAAGAATCTGCCAGCACTTGCAGGAGACCCGGGTTCAGTCCCTGGGTGGGGAAGATCCCCTGGAGAAGGAAATGGCAGCCCGCTCCGGTATTCTTACCTGGAAAGTCCCACGGACGGAAGAGCCTGGTGGGCCGCATGGGGACCCACAGTCCGTGGGGTTCACAGCGCTGATTAACAATGCTGCGTTAGTTTCGGGTGTAAAGTGACTCAGTTATACATATACATGAATCTATTCTTTTTCAAATTTTTTCCATTTAATATCCATTCAGTATTTTGTTACTTAATACTAAGCAGAATTCCCTGTGCCATACAGTATGAGTTCAGTTCAGTTCAGTCGTTCAGTCCTGTCTAACTTCTTGCACGTGAACCGCAGCACTCCAGGCCTCCCTGTCCATCACCAACTCCCGGAGCTTGCTCAAATTCATGTCCATCGAGTCGGTGATGCCATCCAACCACGTCACCCTTTGTCATCCCCTTCTCCTCATGCCTTCAATCTTTCCCAACATCAGGGTCTTTTCCAATGAGTCAGTTCTTCACATCAGGTGGCCAAATGATTGGAGCTTCAGCATCAGCCCTTCTAAGGAATATTCAGGACTGATTTCATTTAGGATGGACTGGTTGGATCTCCATGCAGTCCAAGGGACTCTCAAGAGTCTTCTCCAAAATGACTTCAAAAGCATCAAGTCTTTGGCACTAAGCTTTCTTTATGGTCCAACTCTCATGTCCATATATGACCACTGGAAAAACCATAGCTTTGACTAGATGAACATTTGTTGGCAAAGTAATGTCTTTGCTTTTTAATATGCTATCTAGGTGGGTCATAGCTTTTCTTCCAAGGAGCAAGTGTCTTTTAATTTCATGGCTGCAGTCACCATCTGCTGTGATTTTGAATCCAAAGAAAATAAAGTCTCTCATTGTTTCCATTGTTTCTCCATCTATTTGCCATGAAGTGATGGGACCAGATGCCATGATCCTAGTTTTTTTCATGTTGAGTTCTAAGCCAGCTTTTTCACTCCCCTCTTTCACTATCATCAAGAGGCTCTTTAGTTCCTTTTCGATTTCTGCCATAAGGGTGGTGTCATCTGCATATCTGAGCTTACTGATATTTCTCCTGGCAATCTTGATTCCAGCTTGTGCTTCATGCAGCCTGACATTTCTCATGATGTACTCTGCATAGAAGCTAAATAAGCAAGGTGACAATATACAGCCTTGACATACTCCTTTATTGATTTGGAACCAGTCTGTTGTTTCATGTCCAGTTCCAACTGTTGCTTCTTGACCTGCTTACAGATTTCTAAGGAGGCAGGTAAAGTGATCTGGTACTCCATCTTTTGAAGAATTTTCCACGGTTTGTTGTGATCCACAGTCATAGGCTTTAGTATAGTCAATGAAGCAGAACTGGGTGTTTTTCTGAAATTTTCTTGCTTTTTCTAAGACCCAACAGATATTGGCAATTTGATCTCTGGTTCCTCTGCTATATAGCATTAACATTTTAAATCTTAGAGGGCTGTTTTCCATGGGCAACCTGAAACGTGGAATTTCCTGCACTTCAAGGAATGCGTTGTTGGGCCGGCATGAGGTGAAAAGCCCGGGGCTTCTTCCTGATCACCCTCTTGCTCAGGAGAGTTGGCTCCCTGCGTGGGCAAGGCGGAGACCACGTGCACTCCAGCGTTCACTGGGTGGCTCTGTGTGGATGCAGGGCAAAGCCCGGCCCCATCAACACCACTTAGTGTGCAGACCCCACACCCACAAGCAGGGAGGACATAGGGCTTGGGGCTCCGCACACAGTCGGGGGCTACTGATCACCAGTGATTTGGCACAGAGATGAGGGGCCACTCCTGACGGGGCGGCTTCCTGGCTCGGCCCCCGCAACATCAAGGCCACGAAGGAGCCCCCATGTGTCTCAGGCTGCCCTCTCCCCAAGCCAGCCCCAGGATGGGGAGGCTTGCATCAGAAAGTGCCTCGGGGACATCCTGGTGAGGGGGCCGGACCTGCGCAGGGAGGGGCCACTCAAGATGGGGGCGGTCAGCAAGTCCCACGGGGGCTTCCCCCAGAGGCTCTGGGGGCTGCAGAGCTGTCCATGGGGTGAGAGTGGAGATGGGTGGGTTCACATGGACACCCATCCCCCCAGGAATGGCTAAAGGTCATCCTAGGGCGAGTCCTTGCCAGTCTCCGGGCACAACAGTTTCTGGGCAGCTCAGGAGCCTCTGATGATGACTCGGGAGTGGGCTGCTTGGAGAAAAGGCAAACCCGGGGTGGGGTGGCCCTGAAGATGGTGTTGGTTTGGAGGGGAGGTGGGAGCCCCCAGACAGCTGCCACCAGGAGACATTCTCTTAACAGCGTGGCTAATTTTATCCAAAAATGAAACTTAAGTTGTAATTAAAAATACTCATTAAATGGGATTATTTAAAATGTTTTAAAAAGCCAATTGGAAAATGGGCAAAAAACCTAAATAGACAATTCTCCAAAGATGACATACAGATGGCCGAAAAGCGCATGAAAGGATGTTCAGTGTCGCTAATTTAATAATAGGGAGACGTGAGCCAGAACCGCCACGAGGCATCACCTCACACCGGCCAGAATGGCCATCATCACAGCGTCTGCCAACGACAAACACTGGAGAGGGCGCGGAGGGAAGGGAACCCACTACCCCGCTGAGGGGAATGCAGATGGGTATGGCCACTCTGGAGAACAACGCGGAGGTTCCTTAAGAAACTGGAAATAGAGCCACCATCCAACACCGCGATCCCACCCCTGGGCATACAGCCAGAGGAAGCGCTAACGTGAAAAGATTCGAGTCCGTCAGTGTTCATAGCAGCTCTGGCTGTGACAGCCAGGAACAAATGTCCATTGACAGATGGACAGATAAAGGAGATGTGGTATGTATATACGCGGTGGACTACTGCTTAGCAGGAAGAAGAATGAACTAATACCAAATCGGCAGCAGCATGGCTGGACCTGGAGATTGTTACAGTGACTGAAGAAAGTCAGAGCGAAAAAGATAAATGCCGTATGCTACCACAGATGAAATCTAAGAATTCGTGCAAGCGACTTTCATGACAAAAGTGACATAGGCTCCCAAACATAGGAAACAGATTTACGGCTGGATGAGAAAGGAGATAAATTAGGAGTCTGGGGCTGGCACATATACATCTCTGTATATTCTAATAAAATGCACAAACAGAAAGGGCCTACTGCATAGCACAGGGAACTGTATCAGTATCTTGCAATAACCTATAAAAGAAAACAATCTGAACTAGAATACATTAATCTATCTATCTATCTATATATCTGAATCACTTGCTATACATTTGACAGCAACCTTGTAGACTACCTGTACTTCATTAAGAATCATGAAAGTATGCTCAGGCCTAACTCCCATTTGGGTCTCGTGGTCCTATTCTCCTACAGTGCAGCTCCGCTGACGCGGGTTCTGCTGGAAGCGTGGGTGTGCGTGTGTCCGCGCTCACCAGCTCTAGAAGCATCCAGACTGCAGGCGGGCGGTGGGGACTCCTGGAGATCTTCTGGGGACGTGATTCAGCTCAGGACTGTGGGGTCTTGGGAGTCCTGGAAACTATGTGTTGTTCAACACTGCCTTTTCTGCAGGGACCTGGCCATCCCCAAAAGCAGTTTGCAGGCCGCATCGTTTTGCCGATGGATAATCCACAATGACCAAGTTTTCCCCACAGTATGGTGACAATGAAATGCTACCTTGGACATCAGCAGAAAATATTCAAACAGCTAATCTGAGGAATTTCCTGAGTCTTTACACTTGAGATTTGTGTAATATTTTACTTCTTAGTCTCTATATGCAAGAGAGACAAAACAAAAGGATGGCTGAGCCAGACTTTATGATTTGAAAACTTAACATGGCCCACAGATGGAGGTCATGGTTATGGCCTCAGTCCCTGACAGCTGCTGGAGACCTTCCCCCATCTCGGAGCTTTCCTCTGTCTGACACCGTCGTGTTATCCTTTGGCATTAAAAGAATTGAATATTTCTGTTTGGAAACTCATTTTTAGCAATGAAGTCATTTACAGAATGCTTTAGTGTCTAGGATGCCCTGCTCATTCTCAGAGAGGATGGTCTTGCAAGCTCCGCCAGCTGTCAAGGGCAAAGCAAGCTGTGTGGCCACGTGCGGAGACCACCTTTTAGTGTCTGACTCACAACAGCTCCTCAGACCACTGAAAAATCACTTCCGTGTAAAATTGCATTTCTTCAATTTGAACCATTATTCCACGTTGTTTGAGTCAATTTTAAACAACCTGTGAAGCAAAAGGAGGAAAGTAAGCACTCATCTTTCCTTGTTCCCAGTGACAGCTGCTGAGGGATTTTGGCAGTGACTTTCCAGCTGAAACGCTGAGTAAACCACGCCCTGTCAACTATGAGTTTCTGTAGAATCGGGATATCATGGCCCCAAGGGCTGATTCTGTTGTTTGAAAATGTGGGCATATGCATTTTGATTCTTTAAAATTTAATCCAAAATGATGTGTTCATCAAATACTTAATTCCCATTGCTTGAAATTATGAAGCTGTGTGCCAAGAAATTTTCTGATATTTCTTTAGAGACTTCTTGAGATTCTTTCTGGGATGCCTTAAGAAGGAGAAAGGAGATTCTGGTCTATGGAGGTTCCCTGGCCTTTGCAGAAACCTTGAGACTCTGACATTTCAGTGCTAATTAATGTTCTCTGGGAAGCTAGTGGCTCTGTAGAGGGGTCTCTGTTTTCACTTTCACGTGCTGTGGAAGCTCCTCCGGTGGTCATGGAATTTATATTAGGAATTTCCTGTGCCCCGTCAAGAATTTTCTGAAGCTACAACTTTGGCTAACAGCAACTAACTAGTCCCTGTTATGTACATAGACCTATGCTTCATTTTTAATATAAGAAAACCTTCTGTGTCTCCCTTTGCCCTTAGCAACCCTACCTTTTATTCTTCTTTTCTTAAATGAACTGAACTTGATGGCTCCCACAATAGATCAACTCAGAGGTTGGGATGGGATTTAGGCATGGCTTGATCAAGCCTCTGTTTCTGTTTAGCTGTGATTGATTGTCTCAGAGCTCCCTCCCTCCACCTGTGGTTGTCACCCCAGAATCACTTCTTCTGTAATGGTAAATAAAGACAAGTCAGGCTCTGTGCTCTCCAGAGCACAGCTGCTTCCCGAACAGGCACTTCCCCCAGGCTTGTCCACCTGAGCGGTGTCATGTGGCTCTGATGAACCAGGTACTGAGCCTGGAGACTGGGCTGTGCTCATGGGCCTCTCATCGCTACCTGCCTCACTCTGATGCTGCTTCAGTCAGCTCCCCACAAGGTACACAGCCTACCTGGGGAGGAAGAGGGGTGTGATCGTCGTTCTCCATGTACTTCGGTGCGTAGGGAGTAATTCAACAGCACTGACTGTGCTGTTGCAGGCTGTAAGGGCTGGAGAAGGTGATGGCAAAATCTCTGGAGAGAGAAGCAGGAGAGCCTGCCTGTCTTCCCTCAGGCTGCACCTGTCCCTGCCTGGCTCACAGCATGGGAGCCCTGTATCCCAGGGGTGATGGCATAAATCAGAGAGTTCCTGGGCCTTGCCCTCCATCCCTCAGACCCCTCCTCTCTTGATTCTGGATGCAGACCCTCGTCCTGACCCTAGCCTCTGGCTTGCCGTCCCAGTTTTGGGAGCACAACCTTCTCTTGCTGCCTTAAATCAAGGCAAGGTTCACTGGGCCGGGAATCAAATGTGAGCTCAAAGAGGATGTGGTTCCTCTCACCAGACAGCTGCTGGGAGGACAGGGGCAGCCCTGGACGAATCCATGAGACATTCCCAGGTAGTGGAGGGCTTTTAGCATCACTGCGCTCTCCCGGTCCAGGCCCCTGTGCTCTGTGTGACCTGGAGTAGTTCAAGGTCACAGCATCCACAGCAGGAGGCCACACCCATCGAGGCTCCTGGAAAATCCAAGGGCCAGACACTCCACAGTGGGTCAAGACAGCAGAAGGACTGGGTGCCATGACGAAAGATGACGCTGAATTCCAGACTCCTGCCCTTGGGGTGCTGCCTGTTTGTTCGTTGTTTGTTCTCTTGAGAGACAGTGATTTATGCGGATAGTTATTAATCCGCTCTCTTTGGCGAGAGTGCTTTTTTGTTGCTGTTCAATCACTAGTTCGTGTCTGACTCTTTGTGACGCCGTGCACTGCAGCACACCAGGCTTCCCTGTCCTTCACCATCTCTGAGCTTGCTCAAACTCACGTCTGTTGAGTCGGTCGTGCCATCCAACCATCTTGTCCTCTGTCACCCCTTCTTCTTTGTGAGACTGCATTCTCCAGTTTAAAGGATATTTAGCCATTATCACTGTTCTCACAGATTTAGTTGTACTGTGGAGGGAAAAACAAGCACCCAGAGAGGGAGAGGCTCACACAGCGGAGCTGTCTGCCTGCAAGAAGAGGGTTTCAGCGGAGCTTGACTAGTGAGCAGGCGTCCACAGGCCACAGGCAGAAAAGGTGCTGGGGCTGGAAAAGACCCTGCAGGGGGAGCAGGGTTGGCCCAGGACCCCCGGGAAGGGGTATGAGTTTCTCTGTAGAGCAGGAGCTGGAGAGGTCTGTGAAGCAGAATGGAACGTGAATTTATTTTGACATTTACAAGAAACTCTGGCACCAGCCAAGGAAGGCATTTCAGAGGGGTGAGGCTGGGGCAGGGGGTGTCTGTGATGCAGTGAAGCCTGGGACAGTGCAGTGGAAAGAAGCCAGGACATTGCAGCAGAAGCAAGGAAAGGAAATAAGAATGTTCTTGAAATTTCTTGCCCAAAAGAAGGAAAGGATGGTGAGCAAGGGAGCACAGGTGAAGATGAATGGATGGATGGATGGATGGATGGGTGGATGGGTGGATAGAGGGATGGATGGATGGATGGATGGGTGGATGGCTGGATGGGTGGATAGAGGGATGGATGGATGGATGGAAGATGGATGGATGGATGGATGGAAGAAGCAGGGCCATCTGGTTGACTGACATAGCAACAACTGGAGAGGAGGAGTCTTCTCTGAGGGAGGAGCTGCAGGTGGGGGGAGTTACTAAGTCACAACTGCCCTTGCCCAGGCACCTCTCAGGATGGCCCCACTCCCACCTGAGCCCACCTCTCCCTCCAGGAGTCCACTCCGCTGTGCTCTGGGGTTACTGAAGATGGAGCACACACTGCCCTTTCACCAGGCTTGGGAGCCAAGGAAGGGAGACTTGGAACCAGCAGTTGGTTTACCTGGGCCCCTGAGGGACAGGTAGGCCTTGGTCAGGTGACGTGAGGGGCAGGCAGTCCTGGGAGGTGCAACCGTAACCATATGTCGAAGGAAGAAGCAGGGATATTTTGAGCTGCAGGCTGGGTGCAGGAGGACTGCATGGAGGAGGGCGAAGTGCTGAGGTCACCGAGCACCTGGCAAAGGAAAATGAAAAAGTCTGGAAACCCCAGCGACCCCAGAATAGGGGAGAGGACCCCCCGTGGGATGCCCAGGGTTACAGATCCAGGCGGGGCACTGCTGCCGACTGTGCATGTCTGCTCCTGCCATTTTGTTTAATCAAAACAGTTCTGAATCCCACACGCTGAACATACCCAGGGAGCCATTTTGGTGGGTGATGTTGCTATGAAAACAGGACTGTGACGTAGACAGAATTTCTGAAAGTTTCCACGGGGAATAGGAGCTGAATGTAGAAGCCAATGGACCCCTGGGGCCAAGATGTGAGGGGACACCTTCTGCTTGGTTTTCAACCTTGTTGTTGCTGTTCAGTAGCTGAGTCATGTCTGACCCCATGGACTGCAATACACCAGGCTTCCCTGTCCTTCACTGTCTCCTGGAGTTTGCACAGATTCATGTCCAATGAGATGGTAATGCTATCTAACCATTTCATCCTCTGCTTCCCCCTTCTTTTGCTTCAGTCTTTCCCAGCATCAGGGTCTTTTCCAATGAGCCAGTTCTTCACATCAGGTGGTCAAACCATTCCGCATCAGTCCTTCCAATGAATATTCAAGGTTGGTTTCCTTTAGGATGGACTGGTTGGATCTCCATGCAGCCCAAGGGACTCTCAAGGGTCTTCTCCAGCACCACAGTTCGAAAGCATCAACTCTTTGGGCTCAGCCTTCCTTATGGCCCAGCTCTCACATTCGTACATGATGACTGGGAAACCACAGTCTTGACTATTCAGCCTTTACTTGACAAATGTCCCCCAGGAAGATGCTGAGGCAAAGGAGAGGATGAAGGGCCTGTTGACTACCACCATTTTGCAAACCCACTCAACAGCCCGACCCGCAAAAGGCCCCGCTCAGCAAGACAGACCACGCCTCCCTCCAGCGCAGGAGGAGGGGCAAGGCACGCTTGAGTTCCTGGGGGTCTAGGTTCATCGTCAGTGCACTTAACAGTGCCAGTGAAGGGGCTTCTCCCACCATGGTGCCCACAGAAGCTGATCTTCCTGGGATCTGCACGGCGTTTAAGGCTTCTTTGCCTTTGGTCTCCAAGGTAGATGGACTCAGGCTGCACCTGTCCCTGCCTGGCTCACAGCATGGGAGCCCTGTATCCCAGGGGTGATGGCATAAATCAGAGAGTTCCTGGGCCTTGCCCTCCATCCCTCAGACCCCTCCTCTCTTGATTCTGGATGCAGACCCTCGTCCTGACCCTAGCCTCTGGCTTGCCGTCCCAGTTTTGGGAGCACAACCTTCTCTTGCTGCCTTAAATCAAGGCAAGGTTCACTGGGCCGGGAATCAAATGTGAGCTCAAAGAGGATGTGGTTCCTCTCACCAGACAGCTGCTGGGAGGACAGGGGCAGCCCTGGACGAATCCATGAGACATTCCCAGGTAGTGGAGGGCTTTTAGCATCACTGCGCTCTCCCGGTCCAGGCCCCTGTGCTCTGTGTGACCTGGAGTAGTTCAAGGTCACAGCATCCACAGCAGGAGGCCACACCCATCGAGGCTCCTGGAAAATCCAAGGGCCAGACACTCCACAGTGGGTCAAGACAGCAGAAGGACTGGGTGCCATGACGAAAGATGACGCTGAATTCCAGACTCCTGCCCTTGGGGTGCTGCCTGTTTGTTCGTTGTTTGTTCTCTTGAGAGACAGTGATTTATGCGGATAGTTATTAATCCGCTCTCTTTGGCGAGAGTGCTTTTTTGTTGCTGTTCAATCACTAGTTCGTGTCTGACTCTTTGTGACGCCGTGCACTGCAGCACACCAGGCTTCCCTGTCCTTCACCATCTCTGAGCTTGCTCAAACTCACGTCTGTTGAGTCGGTCGTGCCATCCAACCATCTTGTCCTCTGTCACCCCTTCTTCTTTGTGAGACTGCATTCTCCAGTTTAAAGGATATTTAGCCATTATCACTGTTCTCACAGATTTAGTTGTACTGTGGAGGGAAAAACAAGCACCCAGAGAGGGAGAGGCTCACACAGCGGAGCTGTCTGCCTGCAAGAAGAGGGTTTCAGCGGAGCTTGACTAGTGAGCAGGCGTCCACAGGCCACAGGCAGAAAAGGTGCTGGGGCTGGAAAAGACCCTGCAGGGGGAGCAGGGTTGGCCCAGGACCCCCGGGAAGGGGTATGAGTTTCTCTGTAGAGCAGGAGCTGGAGAGGTCTGTGAAGCAGAATGGAACGTGAATTTATTTTGACATTTACAAGAAACTCTGGCACCAGCCAAGGAAGGCATTTCAGAGGGGTGAGGCTGGGGCAGGGGGTGTCTGTGATGCAGTGAAGCCTGGGACAGTGCAGTGGAAAGAAGCCAGGACATTGCAGCAGAAGCAAGGAAAGGAAATAAGAATGTTCTTGAAATTTCTTGCCCAAAAGAAGGAAAGGATGGTGAGCAAGGGAGCACAGGTGAAGATGAATGGATGGATGGATGGATGGATGGGTGGATGGGTGGATAGAGGGATGGATGGATGGATGGATGGGTGGATGGCTGGATGGGTGGATAGAGGGATGGATGGATGGATGGAAGATGGATGGATGGATGGATGGAAGAAGCAGGGCCATCTGGTTGACTGACATAGCAACAACTGGAGAGGAGGAGTCTTCTCTGAGGGAGGAGCTGCAGGTGGGGGGAGTTACTAAGTCACAACTGCCCTTGCCCAGGCACCTCTCAGGATGGCCCCACTCCCACCTGAGCCCACCTCTCCCTCCAGGAGTCCACTCCGCTGTGCTCTGGGGTTACTGAAGATGGAGCACACACTGCCCTTTCACCAGGCTTGGGAGCCAAGGAAGGGAGACTTGGAACCAGCAGTTGGTTTACCTGGGCCCCTGAGGGACAGGTAGGCCTTGGTCAGGTGACGTGAGGGGCAGGCAGTCCTGGGAGGTGCAACCGTAACCATATGTCGAAGGAAGAAGCAGGGATATTTTGAGCTGCAGGCTGGGTGCAGGAGGACTGCATGGAGGAGGGCGAAGTGCTGAGGTCACCGAGCACCTGGCAAAGGAAAATGAAAAAGTCTGGAAACCCCAGCGACCCCAGAATAGGGGAGAGGACCCCCCGTGGGATGCCCAGGGTTACAGATCCAGGCGGGGCACTGCTGCCGACTGTGCATGTCTGCTCCTGCCATTTTGTTTAATCAAAACAGTTCTGAATCCCACACGCTGAACATACCCAGGGAGCCATTTTGGTGGGTGATGTTGCTATGAAAACAGGACTGTGACGTAGACAGAATTTCTGAAAGTTTCCACGGGGAATAGGAGCTGAATGTAGAAGCCAATGGACCCCTGGGGCCAAGATGTGAGGGGACACCTTCTGCTTGGTTTTCAACCTTGTTGTTGCTGTTCAGTAGCTGAGTCATGTCTGACCCCATGGACTGCAATACACCAGGCTTCCCTGTCCTTCACTGTCTCCTGGAGTTTGCACAGATTCATGTCCAATGAGATGGTAATGCTATCTAACCATTTCATCCTCTGCTTCCCCCTTCTTTTGCTTCAGTCTTTCCCAGCATCAGGGTCTTTTCCAATGAGCCAGTTCTTCACATCAGGTGGTCAAACCATTCCGCATCAGTCCTTCCAATGAATATTCAAGGTTGGTTTCCTTTAGGATGGACTGGTTGGATCTCCATGCAGCCCAAGGGACTCTCAAGGGTCTTCTCCAGCACCACAGTTCGAAAGCATCAACTCTTTGGGCTCAGCCTTCCTTATGGCCCAGCTCTCACATTCGTACATGATGACTGGGAAACCACAGTCTTGACTATTCAGCCTTTACTTGACAAATGTCCCCCAGGAAGATGCTGAGGCAAAGGAGAGGATGAAGGGCCTGTTGACTACCACCATTTTGCAAACCCACTCAACAGCCCGACCCGCAAAAGGCCCCGCTCAGCAAGACAGACCACGCCTCCCTCCAGCGCAGGAGGAGGGGCAAGGCACGCTTGAGTTCCTGGGGGTCTAGGTTCATCGTCAGTGCACTTAACAGTGCCAGTGAAGGGGCTTCTCCCACCATGGTGCCCACAGAAGCTGATCTTCCTGGGATCTGCACGGCGTTTAAGGCTTCTTTGCCTTTGGTCTCCAAGGTAGATGGGCATTTTATTACTTCTACCCCTTAAATTGCAAATGAGTGACGAGCATAATATTATTACACTCACAGGAGGATGGTTTTAAACTCACACATCTGTATCCAATGCCTTTATGATCCTATCAACCAGAGACATGGGACAAACTCTCTGATTTCTACGAAGGAATTCCTTGTAAATAAGGAGAACGCCCCTCGGACCATGAGTCCTGCGTTTTCCAGGCAGGTTTCTCTCTAGTTGAGAAGGTTGGACCCAGAGCCGGGGACAGCGGCTTGCCCTGTTTTTCCCAGCAGAGGGCCTCCATCAGGGCGGCATGGCCTGGTGCTACCAAACAAGAATGAAGTCCTCCAGGCTCAGTCCTTTACACTCGCTAATCTCGGTGACTGTTTACATGCTACTATTTGTTAAATGGCAAAGTTTATTGATTTGGTAAATTCAGTCCCACATTGTAGATTTTCTCTCAGTCTGTGTTGCTACATGCGGTTCAGCATTTTTAAATGTCAACTGCAAAGTATTATTGATCGGTAATTAAAAGTGGAGAGAAAAATTAGCATAGCAGAAGTTTACGGTCATTAGTACAAGTACCGTCGGGCAATTATTTAGCATGTTTTAACATTTATTTTCCTTCCTGTTATTGACATAGTGCATGCTGCTCACCCAACAGTTTCTGTTTTGCTAAAAAGGAAAGTTTCAACATCAATAAGAATTAATGACGTGCAATTCTTTTTGAAAATGTGCCTGTTGGTTTTCCTGCTGCATAAACAAGCTAGTCTAAAGTGTTCTTTGTGCTCTGGTTAGAATGAGAGACGGAGTCTGGCTTCGTGGGCCAACCAGGGGAAGTTGATGTCTTCCCAGGACCAAGGGCTAGGCATCTTGGTTGAAACTGAACCAGGAAACAAGGGAGCATTTCAGTAAATTATCTCAGATATCCTCAGACACAATACAGATTTCCATATTCTATTCCTTATAGGCATACTGCACTCACTAAGTCACAGGAACAGATTTTTATCCTGAAAATACAGTCATCCTCAGGGTTAGATGTTACCAGTGTTCACAGAGGTCTATACTTTATCATGTTTAGAAATCTACAGGACAGAGCCTGCAATTCAAGTGTGTTAGTCCGTGTGAATGTGGCTGGAGGTGGCAGCAAGATTCGGTGGCCCTAGGGCAGGGGTGGAGCAGGCATTGAGCATGGCCTTACTTGGGTGTGATTTGGGGCCAGCAGAGTTTCATACAGGAGCTTAGTGATGGGCCTGGACCGTCAGAGAGGAGGTTCTGAGCCACACCACCAGTTTAATCAGGACTGTGGTTCAAGGCCACGGAGCACGCACTCATTCCGCGATCATCCTTCATCCCTGAGGGTGTCTGTTCATGTGGACAGCCCGGCACACATTCTTTTCCCCTTTAGAGGCTGAGTGCCCTCCAGGTGGGCCGAGAGACCCTCCGTGTATGGGCAGGCTGGCGTCCTCCCTTGATTTGGAGCCGACACTGCAGGGCACAGCCCAGAAGAGGGGTCTCCCCTGGGGCTGTGTGTGACAGCCCCCCAGGGAAAGGACTGGCACAGAACGCTGGAGCCTGGGCCCTGGCCAGCTTTCTGACGCTCCGGCAGTGAGGCCTGCTTGAGGACCTCCCAGGAGGGGGGCCTCCGATGCTCAGAGGGGCCTCTGTCCACAGGTGGGCTGGGTGTGGGGCGCTTGATGGCCGCCCTGTTCATGGCGGGACAGCGGTCCCAAGCGTGTTCCCAGGGAGAAGAACGCCGAGGCCCACCTGGCTTGCGCGGTGTCTTTAGGGAGGAGGGGCTCCTGTGAAGCCTTGTGGTCGGGGGCGCGTGAAGCCAAGACGCAGAAGGAGTCTGGATGCATCTGACTCAGGAGGCACTTCAGCCAGACTGGAGGGACGGCAGGGGGTGCTAACCTGTGCCGTGGGGTTTGGCTTTGGCTCCAGTTGCTGAGGTCTGACGTACCTTCTCTGAGACTAGGATGGTCAGAAGCAGGCCCACTGAGAATGGGGCTCGGGAGGACTTGGAGGCAGAGATGGGTTCTAGCACTGACTCCCCAGGCACCTCTCAGCGCCCGCCTGCCCACCCCAGCAAAGAGGCCCAGGGCTCCAGCAAGGTCACAATGAAGGATTTACTCCAAAATGAAGTGTGAAGTGATCAATAGATCACATGAAGATAATAGCAAGGTTCTTGAAGCTTGAAAATGTCGGAGGAAACTCACAAAGGAAGGTGGCCGAGAGGCAGACAGAGGCCAGGGGGAGTCACAGAAGAGCGCTGATTGTTGAGGGGGAAAGTTTCATTTAATAATTTAGTGAGCTAGTTTTTCAAAGAAATGAAATCTATTAAAAGCTCTGTTTTCATTTGATTAATAAATGCTATATAGGAACAACAAATAACCAAATAATTAAAGCAAATCCAATCTCTTATGCAAACATCCTTTAAACAGTCCTTAATTTGCTTTTAAACATAAATATTAAATAGCACGCAGCCCTTGAAAGAACCCTTCCACCGCCTTCGCTCTCCAGGCTGGCTCCGCCTCTCTAGTTTCCCCCGAAGTACCGGCTCTTTTATCTTGCGGCTCTGACGGCCTGCCTCTCTACCTTGAGGATGCTCCTGCCTGATTTTCCTTTGCTAGTGATTGATCTGATACAGTTCATTCTGTGTTTTGTCACTTAAGGTCATTAATATCCTGGATGGCCTTAAAGCTTTGCCTGTGAGGTTGGACATAAGCATCGTAAAATGTTTCCATCTGATTTCTGCAGGCTTGCTGTATGCACTGAATCCCGCTGGCCCCTCTTATGTGCACATACTGAAGAACTTTCCAGGGTTAGGCACGCGGGTGGTTCAGCAACATTTTCCTTTACTAAGCTGTGCTTGTGTTCAGTCGTGTCCACCTCTTTCTGACCCGTGGACGGTAGCCCGCCAGGCTACTCTGTCCATGGGAGATGACTTTGAGCAAACTCTGGGAAGCCTGGTGGGCTTCCACAGGGTCACAAAGAGTCAGACACAACTGAGCGACCGAACAAGCAAGATTATCTGCAAAGAAGTAATAAAAGAATTATGTGTCTCCCTTTTTATCATTATTACTTTTAAAATATTATATTTATTTATTATATAAATTTGTATTTAGGCTTCAAAACCTTGTGGGGAGCACACTCAAGACTCTGTAAGATAATTTTCTGGTTCCTACCTGCCATCTGGGAACAGGTGACAGAGCTCTCCTTGTCAAACAGAAGGTAAGGAGGAGACTCAGGGAGAGCCAAGAGGCTGGTTCACGGTCAGAAAAGGGGTTAGGACGCCGTCCCGCGGGTTCCGGTTATTTTCTGAGCGCTCCCTGTCATCCCTATATATGCCAAATATCTGTGTGCAAAATCACATCACGAGTGTTATCTGCTATGTGAACATTTTTTTTTTTTACAGACAAGCACATCAATTCCAATAAGGAGAAAAAAACGCCTATAAAATACCCTATAATACAAAAAGGTATTTCTCAGACATTGTTCCAAAGCAAATGAAAAATATACACAGACTTATAGCCTTGGGGGGAAAAATGTCCTACATTTTCTCTGTTAGACAGTATTTCCTACTTCTTGTCAGATCTTTACACTTTTAAAAAGAAATATTCATAAAAAAGAGCCCTCAACCCTTTCAAGTTTGGGGAGTTGAATCCAATAATGTCTCTAGGAACTTTGGGGAAACAGGCTATGTACTGAATGATTCCGTAACATAAACAGTCTTTCTTGAAATGCCAAAGTACTCAAGATTTCCATGTGACCATAGTTTGAGAACAGGAAGGCTTTTCTTAGGTACGCTGTGTGAAGACAACTTTAAGACCTGGGCTGATTCTCACGGCCCGTTAGTCATCTTACAAATGGGATGTTGTCGTATGTATCCTCGTCTCCAGCATCTGACATCATCTCTGTTTCCTGAAAGAGAGGAGACAGTGCAGGAGGCAGCTGTGGGGAAGCAAGAATCATGGACCAGCCAGCCTCTCGTCCCGACCTTGCAATGCAGGTAGAAGAGTGCCCCTGAGTGGAGCGGTCTCAGATGCCAGCCCGAACCACAGATCAGCACAGCCCCAGCGCTGGGGAGACGGGGCCGGGAGCAGCCGATGGCTCCTCTGGGGACCTCAGGCCGGGCCAGGTGGTGCCGAGCGTGAAGGCAGTCACCGGGGATCCCGCTGTGGACCTGGTGATGTTGCCGCCACCTGCCCGCCCCCGGCCGAGCCCGTCGCGCTCCCCTCCAGCTGTCCTACTCCGCCAACCGACCCGCAGTCAGGAGATGTGTTTCTGGTCCATTCCAAAGGCGATCGCTTGCATCTCCCAGCCCCAAAGCCCTCTCCACCCCCTCCCTTCCCCTTGACCGCCACAAGCCTGTTCTCTGGGACCCTGAGCCCCTTCGCTGTATAGCAGAAATTAGCACAGTGTTATCCACTATACTTCAATAAAAGAAAAAATAGAGAAACAGCAAAACTTAGAAGTGAAAAAAGAAAAGGAAAACGAGATGATTCTCCGTGGCTTGCCAGCCATGGGCTTTTCTTCTGTGGGGGTTTGAGGAATGGAGCTGCTCTGTCAGACGATTCTGGAAAGTGCTTCTCCTGGAGGAGCTGCATGGTCAGAGGGAGCTTGGCACCCCCATCGCCCCGCGGTGTCCGGTGTGCCCAGCATCGCTCAGCGCAGAAGCCAAAAGGAGGGTGTCCAGCCATCTCCCAGGACAAACAGTGGGGAGGGCGGCGGGGTGGGAGGAACGGAGTCCTGAGCACTGTGCTTCCGGGACGCTGACATCGCCGGGGATGGCAGAGGGCTGGGAGGGGGCACCCCCTCCCCTGCGTGGCTGCGGGCTGCCCAGGGGCAAGCTGTGGGCTCGTGACTGGAGATGTGAAGGCACTCTGCCTGGAGCTCTAGGGGCTTGGACATGGCGAAGGTGGTCTCTGGGAGCTTTTGGGGTGAGCAGACAGATGGAACTCTCCAGAAATGGAGGACCCCTTTCTGCCTTCCCAGGGCCTCTCCGGGAAGGGGAGGGTCTGCCTGAGAGCAGAGCTGGGCAGGGGCCTTTGTTGTGTGGAAGCAAGGTGAACAGAGGTCATGGCACCGTCCTGGGAGGAGAGTGTCCGCCCAGCCAGGGGCCCACGGCCCGGAGATGCTGGAGAAGCGTCTACAAGCGTGCAGATGGGGCTCACTTCACACGCGGGACAGACCCCGGCTTTGTTCTGAGCCGCACCTTGGACAGTTTGTTCCGTCGCGTGGCTCCTCCTCGCTCTTCTCAGCGGTTGGACGTGGTCTGGGAGCGCACACTCATCTTACTGCTCACGTTCTGATGGGCATGGAGGCCCTTTCCAGCTTCCCACTGTGAAAATGGACCAGCAGTGAGGGTGTGTGCCCACGTATGTTTGTGTACATGCGTGTGTGTGCGCATGTATGTTGGTGTGCAGGTGCCTGGGGGCAGGATCTGGTGCACAGGCACAGCGTGGACATGATGACTGAACCTGAGACCACACAGACTAAGACTCGTCGCAGACAGAGCCTGCCTGAGTCTACACACCCGCGTCTCTGACGGCAGCTCACGTTAGGGCAGTCCCGCCAGGCGGAAGACAGGGGACAGGCGAGAACTTCGGGAGCTCAGGCAGGGTGGAAGGCAGACGCTCAAAGACGATGTGAAAGCTGAGCAAGGTGACCCCTCCTCCAGGATGTCCAGGGCCCTGCAGGAAAGTCACTCCCATGCTGGCGACCACAGGAGAGCAACCCATGAATGCGAGCTCTGGGAAGGACAGAGGACGCTTGCAGGGAGGGGGCTGCAGGCACACCCGCTGAACACGCAGCTCTGAGCGCAGAAGCACGTAGACAGCTGAGAAGCAGACGGCATCGTCCACACCAGCCAGGCCCTCGGCTAGTGTTCTTATGATTTCTGGAATGCAGTACTGAGTGCAAGCTCAAAAATGGTTAACATTCAAACAGGATGCGGACTCATCCTGTAACTTAGCTGGTTTTCAATTTTAACAGTATGACTACACCTCAGGTTTGGTTTTCAGTACAACCACCTCTGTGAAGTCTTTCTGATACCCAAAGAGAAGAGGAGAGCTTTCTCTTTGAATGCCCAGCGTATATTTCGTTTTTAAGCTTTCTTATTGCCTCTGTATACAGCTGGTGGTCCCCTCCATGGAAGTGGGATGGCTTTGTGTCACTTTTAACTCCGACAGGGACATACCAGAACGCCTTAAGTTTAGTAGTAACTAAATAATAAATGCTTATTTATTGACTTCCTACTCCAGGGGATCTTCCTGACCCAGGGATTGAACCCATGTCTCTTGCATCTCCTGCGCTGACAGGTAGATTCTTTACCACTGAGCCTCTTGGGAAGCCCTAAATGCTTCTCACCCTGGATTAGAATAGAATATGAACAAGGGTACTGTTGGCGCCGTTGATTTGTGTTGCTCATTGTGTTTTCACCTTCATCTTAAGTTTATACCAGCGGTAAATGACTTTTGTAAAAGAGCGGGTACAATAATGCAGAAAAGTGAAATGTGGTCTTCCGGATATTAGAAAGATTGAACACACAGAAAAGCAAAAAAAAAAAAAAAACCACACACAGAATGGCTGACGAAGAGACACAGCAGTTATCTTTAAACATTGTCTTTCTGGTGTGTAATTGCTTTATAGTGTTGTGTTAGCTTCTGCTGTGTAACAAAGGGAGTCAGCCATACGTATGCCCCTCTTTTTAAGAAATTAATATTTCTTTCCATTTAAGTCACCAGAGAGCATTGATTTAGAGTTTCCTGAGCTCTGCAGTTGGTTCTCATTGGTTATCTATTTTACACATATTGTGTGGCAATGGCAGCCCCCTCCAGTGCTCTCGCCTGGAAAATGCCATGGACGGAGGAGCCTGGTGGGCTGCAGTCCTTGGGGTCTCGAAGAGTCGGACACGACTGAGCGACTTCACTTTCACTTTTCACTTTCATGCACTGGAGAAGGCAGTGGCAGCCCACGCCAGTGTTCTTGCCTGGAGAATCCAGGGACAGCCTGGTGGGCTGCCGTCTCTGGGGTCAAACAGAGTCGGACACGACTGAAGCAACTTAGCAACAGCAGCAGTGCACACATACATTGTATATGTGAAGCCGCTCAGTCGTGTCCGACCCTTAGCAACCCCATGGACAGCAGCCCACCAGGCTCCTCCGTCCATGGCATTTTCCAGGCAAGAGTACCGGCGTGGGTGCCATCGCCTTCTCCAGAGGATCTTCCCGACCCAGGGATCAAACCCTATATAAAATGTCAATCACATATGCTACCTATATATCTACACTAGATACATGTACATGAATTGCATACCCTATATACATAACATTGTGTCGGCCCCGTTCTCCCGACCCCCTCCCCTATGGGGCTCACACATTCCTTCGCCACGTCTGTGTCTCTATTCTGCTTTGCAAATAGGTTCATCTGTGCCATTTTCCTAGATTCCACACATATGTGCTGATATACAGTATCAGTGTAAATACTGACTGCCTCGTGAGCTTAAAAAATGGGTGTTTTTCTTTCAGCATCTTTAAATCAAAGTATCATAATCTTTTCATTATTCTGGACATTATGAATTATTGGGTCACTTCAAAACTGACATGTGGCTCTTTTCCATTTTCTAGTTAAATTTACACATTTATTGCTGCTATTTTTTTAAATCAAGGACTGAAGAGAGTCTCATTATTTTCTGTGTACTTGGTCTTGACTAGAGCAAACAGTTCTCACTAAAGCCAGTTTAAACTCACTCTGATTGCTGCCTTAGCTTCACACACCTTTCATCCAAAATCGTTTCATTTTGGAAAGGATTCTTTTTTTTTTAAGAGAGCATTGATTTAGAGTTTCCTGAGCTCTGCAGTTGGTTCTCATTGGTTATCTATTTTACACATATTGTGTGGCAATGGCAGCCCCCTCCAGTGCTCTCGCCTGGAAAATGCCATGGACGGAGGAGCCTGGTGGGCTGCAGTCCTTGGGGTCTCGAAGAGTCGGACACGACTGAGCGACTTCACTTTCACTTTTCACTTTCATGCACTGGAGAAGGCAGTGGCAGCCCACGCCAGTGTTCTTGCCTGGAGAATCCAGGGACAGCCTGGTGGGCTGCCGTCTCTGGGGTCAAACAGAGTCGGACACGACTGAAGCAACTTAGCAACAGCAGCAGTGCACACATACATTGTATATGTGAAGCCGCTCAGTCGTGTCCGACCCTTAGCAACCCCATGGACAGCAGCCCACCAGGCTCCTCCGTCCATGGCATTTTCCAGGCAAGAGTACCGGCGTGGGTGCCATCGCCTTCTCCAGAGGATCTTCCCGACCCAGGGATCAAACCCTATATAAAATGTCAATCACATATGCTACCTATATATCTACACTAGATACATGTACATGAATTGCATACCCTATATACATAACATTGTGTCGGCCCCGTTCTCCCGACCCCCTCCCCTATGGGGCTCACACATTCCTTCGCCACGTCTGTGTCTCTATTCTGCTTTGCAAATAGGTTCATCTGTGCCATTTTCCTAGATTCCACACATATGTGCTGATATACAGTATCAGTGTAAATACTGACTGCCTCGTGAGCTTAAAAAATGGGTGTTTTTCTTTCAGCATCTTTAAATCAAAGTATCATAATCTTTTCATTATTCTGGACATTATGAATTATTGGGTCACTTCAAAACTGACATGTGGCTCTTTTCCATTTTCTAGTTAAATTTACACATTTATTGCTGCTATTTTTTTAAATCAAGGACTGAAGAGAGTCTCATTATTTTCTGTGTACTTGGTCTTGACTAGAGCAAACAGTTCTCACTAAAGCCAGTTTAAACTCACTCTGATTGCTGCCTTAGCTTCACACACCTTTCATCCAAAATCGTTTCATTTTGGAAAGGATTCTTTTTTTTTTTGGAAGCCAATAGGAAAAGGATATGTGCTTTTCAAAAAGCTTTTGAGGCAAAGAAAGGATTGAGAGGTGTCTCTCATTTAAAAAAAATAAAATGCAAATAAAGAGTCTCCAGCAGGAGCCACGCAATGCACACTGTGGTTTAGAATGGCGCAGCGTTGTGGAAAGTTGCAAACGTGGGACCAGCAGGTCCTCTTGGAAGTGTCTCTTCTCTTCTGTGTGCAGGGCCACTGTGACGAGGTCCTGGGTGTCACAGGAGGCTTAAGAGGACAAACTCCCCTGTCCCTGCAATGATCCGGCCAAACCGTGGAGAACCGTTTCCATCTGCACTGAGCAGATTGTGCAGCACTGATACTGACGACATTTTGCAGGAAGCAAAGGACTTTACGGCTTTCATGGCAAAACATGTTATTGACCACCCTGACAAAAATGTGAACTCACAGAAGCTAAAATATAGAGCGTTTTCTTCCTGCTTTTCTGGAACCATCAGCAGCATACACAGCCACAGGATTCCGAGTGTGGCGCGGCGCTGAATGCCGAGCGCGCGGGGGCTCTGCTCGGCTCCTCTGTGGCCGGGCAGCGGGGGAAGGGTTTGGATGCTTCCTAGTTCTTCTCACTTACATGCACTTTTTGATCAATTTCTCTGTGAATTTTACTCAATGAGGGGATTTCTCTCTCAATTTACTTTTCAGTCCCCCTCGAATGTAATTTTATTCTCTTGTCAATTTTATGTCAAATGTTTCTGTAGAGTGAGCCCTGACATCTAAATCTTTTAACTTTGAATGTCTCTTACTATTTCAATTCTCAGGGATATAAAAAAAAAATTACTGTTACGTACATGTGTTAAGCACTTGTGCGGATCCCTTTGAACCCTGTCCTGTTGCTCTCGTAAAAAATGGATGTGTGTGTGTTTCTGTGTATACAGGCAAATATCATCAGAAGCCCTTTCACTGTGATGGTAACCTTTCCATACACTTTCCAACTTGTCTGGGTTTTCTTGAAGGTCGATTGGGTTTTCAACTGTGTTATCTGCTGGGTGTTTGATGGAGTGGTCCAGATAACAGGGAGAGAGCAAAGGAAAGAGAGTTTTTTGAAGATCAGAAGTGGCTGTTGGTTTAGTTATCTGACCCTATCTGTTGTCATAGTAACAGGCCTCTTTTAACCTGTGTCGTGAGATGATCTTTCTCCGTCTGCTCTGAGTTCGCCTTTGAGTGCAGAGCTGCTCCTAGAACATCCAGACGCTCCCAGACGCTCTGAAGCTCCACTGAGGGGGCCAAAGGCACAGGCCCCATGTCGGAAAGGATTTAAATTACATTTTCCATTTAAACCGCTATCTTAATTTTGGAGGAGATAAAGCTAGCGCTGAGACTTTCTCCCTGGTCTTACAACATATAAGTAAATGTCATTTAGAAATGAATGAACATGTTGCTTCTCTAACATCGAGGACAGGCAGCTGGACAGGTGACGGAGCACATGCTGGTGTCTGAAGCGGACTTTAACGAAATGGACAGAGTAAAGCTGGTGATTCCCTAGTGGCTCTGGAGGAGGCGGGCGGAGGCGTGGGCTCCCTCCTTGTTGACGGCTTGGCGATCCACTCACACCAGGGCTCTGAGGTTTGACTAGACCCCGGTCCATTCATTCTGAAACAAGCCTTCTGGAAAGCTGAGTTCCAGATGCACGCTTCAGTCATCCCTTGGATGCTATCTTGTCTGTGACATTTCTTTTAGGCTTTGTAGGTAAAGACATCTTAGAAATGACCATTCAGCATCCCCCTGGGTCACACCCCTCCTCACCACTACCCCGGGTCATTTTCCCTGTGCCTTGCAGTCTGCGGGTGGGTCCACGCGAGGGCCGCCCACAAACACTGGTGCCCAGCCGCACCAGCTGGGTCGGGAGAGGCTCCGGAACTGGCCTCTCTGGGGGCAGCGGTGCTGGTGGAGGGGTGAGTCTGGAGTCTCCCTGGCCAGAGGATCCTGATGTCTGTCTGTCCAGCAGCAGCAAAGGAGAGACAGCCCCACCTTGCCCAGGAACCGCCACTCGGGCCCAGGGCTTGGGATAGATGGGCTTGGTTAGCCCAGAGGAGGCCCTTACTGTTTTTCTTTGGTTTAAAAACCCTCCAGGCACAGAACGCCCTGTGTAAATTTCAGAGAGGTTAAGTCAGGAAAAAAGACACACTGCTTAGCAGGTTCCTAAGAGATCTGCAGAGACCAAGGAAAGCTTTTCCTTCCTGGCTTTGGTTGGAGCCCTCTTTTTCTTCCCTTCCTGGCTTTGCATGGAACCCCCTTCTTGGAAAATTCCTGCTGAGAACAGTAGATGCAGGGGACCTGCTGAGAACAGTGGCGATGGGGGACTGTCCCCAGCCAAAGCCATCCTCCAGTCAGGGCTCCGGCAGCTGCCCTGCAGAGGGTGGAGTGGAGCCAGGCCTCTGTTCTTTGCCGGGGTGCACGGCACGCTGTCCTGTGGAAGCCTCAGTCTCCTCATCTGTAAATGGGCAAATAGGACTGCATGAATAGATGAGCCATCTTTGTAAAGTCTCTGCGAAGAGCTGGACACATGGCACCTAATGTCCCTGCTGTCAGTGGCTGGGAGAGATGGCTGGCCCCTGCCCTGCCTTCGTCTCTCCTGCTCCTGCATCCATGTGATGGCACAAACCCTCAACGTGAGAGGCAGAGGGCCTCCTCCGGAAGCTTAGGGGTAACCGTGGTGCACACACCAAGCAGAGCGGCAGACGCTCTAAAGATGGTGAGCTGCGAAGGGCCAGAAATGGCGTTCCTGGGCCGGGAGGCGGCGGCCTTGGCGGAGGCCTGCCTCGGTCCCGGCAGCTCCTTGTCCGCCTGCAGCGCCTTCTTTCTGCCTGTTTTGTGGACCGTCCACCCAGATGAGCTGGCCTCAGCCACACTTCAGCGATGCACCTGCCTCACTGCATAAGGCAGTGGCGGTGCCCTGGGCAAGTGACCTCCTTCTGCGAGGCCCAGGCAGGACAGGAGGTGGGCACACACAGGAGCCACGCATCCCAGGCACCAGCTCAACCCTTGGTGCCCACGCTGGGCTGGGCTCCTTCTCGTGCGAGCCAAGGCTTTCATGTCTGCCGTGAGTGCAGAGATGGTGGAGCGCAGTGTTAGCTGCTCAGTCGTGTCCGACTCTTGGCGGCCCCATGGACTGTAGCCCACACCAGGCTCCTCTGTCCATGGAATTCTCCAGGCGTGCATATTGGAGTGAGCTGCCATTCCCTTCTCCAGGGACTCTCTCTGCCCAGGGGTCAAACCCAGGTCTCCCGCACTGCCGGCAGATCCCTTACCATCTGAGCCGCCAGGGTAGCAGAGCACGTAGGAGGCAGCAAAGGAGAAAAGGAGAAGGACGGTGTCCAGGTCTGAAGCCAGGTGTGGCCGAGCCTGAAGGCACGTGAGAGGGAAACCCCTCCGCGGGCTCTGCTGGGTGCAGGAGCCGGGGCCAGCGTCGCGAGTGGCTGCACCAGTAACGCGAAGGTGCGCCGGCCGCCAGCGAGCTGGAGGTGTGATTTCTGTGGGCTGTTTCTAGCTCTGTTACAGGCGTGGGACTGCTGAAATGGATGTTTAAGTGTCTTTTATAAAAAGTGCTATGCGGGATTTAAAAAATGTGCCTGTTTATTCTCCCACTGGTGTCTGAAACGAAGGGCCTGAGGGTAAAGAGCCGCAAGGAGAGCTTTGATATCCATGGAAATATTAAGATCAACTCGTAAGATTCGAACCCAAGTTTTTTTTTTTTTATTTCTAGGCTCAAATTCTTAATATAAACACAAGAGCTTCCAATGCGGAGCTGCTATGGTTTAGAAAGACGAGCACGTTACATGTGGCCCCGGAACCTTAAATACCAGCTGCGAACCTGGTAAACCTGATACAGTTATTCATCTAATTTTCCAAAGGAACTTCTTGTGGTTGCTGTCCAGTCACCAAGGCACGTCCCACTCTTTGTGATTCCATGACCTGTTGCACACCAGACTCCCCTGTCCTCCACCATGTCCCATTCATGTCCATCGAGTCAGCGATGCCGTCCAACCGTCCCGTCCTCTGTCACCCTCTTCTCCTGCCTTTAATCTTTCCCAGCTTCAGGGTCTTTTCCAATGAGTCGGCTGTTTGCATCAGGTGGCCTAAGTACTGGAACTTCAGCTTCAGCATCAGTCCTTCCAGTGAATATTCAGGGAACTTTTACGACAGAATAAGCTCTGTTCTTTAGAGAACGATTCAAATTTATTTTTAGACCCCTTGATTTTAAAAATTACACTTTTCTGGGCCTTCCCAATACACCTATCAAAAGACGAGCTGCTGCACGTTCAGCTCCTTTAAAAAAGGAATTCAACCTCAGTGGGCTCATTTGGCGTCTTGGCTGCTAAACGCCTATTTTAGCACCTTGTTTCATTGCTGACACACAGTTAAACTGAAAAACGCTGCACTTTCTCCTTACTCTGTGACCCTGTGGTTCCCATGAGTGTGTGGTTAATGTACACTGCCTCAGTGTATTAGAGGTCGGGACAGGGGAGCAGGAAGCTTCTAGAGATGACAGACATAGGGCTTTGTTATCTGAATGTTCAAGGGATGTGCTGATTACAGATGGCTCAAGGTTCTGGGAAAAGAACCTTTCCTGGAGCAGGGTTTTCAGGAGAGGAGATGGAGCCCCGTGCACAGGGTCAGCCCTGGAGGGACTCGGGCTTCAGGACACGTGTCCGCAGGGACCATGTGGTCCAGCAGGGCGCCTGCCTGTTATAGTGATGCAGGCGTGGCAGGGTGTGCAGACTGCCACAACCACAGACGCTCCCCAAGGCAGCTCAGCCAGCAGTCTTCACGCGTGTTCCCTTTCTCACGAACACTGCAGGTTTCTTATACTTACGTGGGCTCTTCTCCCCTGACATCAGTCACAGCAATTAAGTTATCAAACCTGTAATTTACTCATTGCCTCCATTCTTTAAAGCTGCTTTTACTCAAACACTAACACAGCTTATCTGTTAAAACTATCAACAGTGTGTCACATTGCATCATCATGGTTTCTTGTCAACCATTAGAGAAGTCTTCGTTGAATAAGATTATGCTTAATAACTTTGGAAAAATAGCTCATGTGACTAATATAAATCTTTTCTGGAAAATACATTTTCCTTGATTTTTAAAAAACGAAAATAGTTTCTGAGAGCCTTGCAAATACTTCAAAAAGTAGATATTTTCCCAATCAGTGGGAAAGCATTTCTCAATTGCCTACAATGTATGAAACTCAGGGCAGAAATGATGTGATTAAACAACACATTTTTAATATCTTCAGTTCAGTTAAGTTGCTCAGTTGTGCCTGACTCTTTGTGACCCCATGGATTGCAGCATGCCAGGCTTCCCTGTCCATCACTGACTCCTAGAGCTTGCTCAAGCTTGTCCATTGAGTCGGTGATGCCATCCAACCATCTCATCCTCTGTCGTCCCCTTCTCCTCTTGCCTTCAGTCTTTCCCAGCATCAGGCTCTTTTCCAATGAGTCCCTCATCAGGTGGCCAAAGTATTGGAGTTTCAGCTTCAGCATTAGTCCTTCCAATGAATATTCAGGACTGATTTCCTTTAGGATGAACTGGATGGATCTCCTTGCAATCCAAAGGACTCTCAAGAGTCTTCTGCAATACCACAGTTCAAAAGCATCAATTCTTTGGAGTTCAGCTTTCTTTATATTTCTTTATCAATATATTTATAGTATATTAATATTTTTCAATACTTGGCTTTAAGCACATGCTCAACAAATGAGTAAAGAAGCTAAGAGAAAATGATTAAAGTTAATGAGTGAAAAGGCAAAAAGAAAGACGAGCACGTTACATGTGGCCCCGGAACCTTAAATACCAGCTGCGAACCTGGTAAACCTGATACAGTTATTCATCTAATTTTCCAAAGGAACTTCTTGTGGTTGCTGTCCAGTCACCAAGGCACGTCCCACTCTTTGTGATTCCATGACCTGTTGCACACCAGACTCCCCTGTCCTCCACCATGTCCCATTCATGTCCATCGAGTCAGCGATGCCGTCCAACCGTCCCGTCCTCTGTCACCCTCTTCTCCTGCCTTTAATCTTTCCCAGCTTCAGGGTCTTTTCCAATGAGTCGGCTGTTTGCATCAGGTGGCCTAAGTACTGGAACTTCAGCTTCAGCATCAGTCCTTCCAGTGAATATTCAGGGAACTTTTACGACAGAATAAGCTCTGTTCTTTAGAGAACGATTCAAATTTATTTTTAGACCCCTTGATTTTAAAAATTACACTTTTCTGGGCCTTCCCAATACACCTATCAAAAGACGAGCTGCTGCACGTTCAGCTCCTTTAAAAAAGGAATTCAACCTCAGTGGGCTCATTTGGCGTCTTGGCTGCTAAACGCCTATTTTAGCACCTTGTTTCATTGCTGACACACAGTTAAACTGAAAAACGCTGCACTTTCTCCTTACTCTGTGACCCTGTGGTTCCCATGAGTGTGTGGTTAATGTACACTGCCTCAGTGTATTAGAGGTCGGGACAGGGGAGCAGGAAGCTTCTAGAGATGACAGACATAGGGCTTTGTTATCTGAATGTTCAAGGGATGTGCTGATTACAGATGGCTCAAGGTTCTGGGAAAAGAACCTTTCCTGGAGCAGGGTTTTCAGGAGAGGAGATGGAGCCCCGTGCACAGGGTCAGCCCTGGAGGGACTCGGGCTTCAGGACACGTGTCCGCAGGGACCATGTGGTCCAGCAGGGCGCCTGCCTGTTATAGTGATGCAGGCGTGGCAGGGTGTGCAGACTGCCACAACCACAGACGCTCCCCAAGGCAGCTCAGCCAGCAGTCTTCACGCGTGTTCCCTTTCTCACGAACACTGCAGGTTTCTTATACTTACGTGGGCTCTTCTCCCCTGACATCAGTCACAGCAATTAAGTTATCAAACCTGTAATTTACTCATTGCCTCCATTCTTTAAAGCTGCTTTTACTCAAACACTAACACAGCTTATCTGTTAAAACTATCAACAGTGTGTCACATTGCATCATCATGGTTTCTTGTCAACCATTAGAGAAGTCTTCGTTGAATAAGATTATGCTTAATAACTTTGGAAAAATAGCTCATGTGACTAATATAAATCTTTTCTGGAAAATACATTTTCCTTGATTTTTAAAAAACGAAAATAGTTTCTGAGAGCCTTGCAAATACTTCAAAAAGTAGATATTTTCCCAATCAGTGGGAAAGCATTTCTCAATTGCCTACAATGTATGAAACTCAGGGCAGAAATGATGTGATTAAACAACACATTTTTAATATCTTCAGTTCAGTTAAGTTGCTCAGTTGTGCCTGACTCTTTGTGACCCCATGGATTGCAGCATGCCAGGCTTCCCTGTCCATCACTGACTCCTAGAGCTTGCTCAAGCTTGTCCATTGAGTCGGTGATGCCATCCAACCATCTCATCCTCTGTCGTCCCCTTCTCCTCTTGCCTTCAGTCTTTCCCAGCATCAGGCTCTTTTCCAATGAGTCCCTCATCAGGTGGCCAAAGTATTGGAGTTTCAGCTTCAGCATTAGTCCTTCCAATGAATATTCAGGACTGATTTCCTTTAGGATGAACTGGATGGATCTCCTTGCAATCCAAAGGACTCTCAAGAGTCTTCTGCAATACCACAGTTCAAAAGCATCAATTCTTTGGAGTTCAGCTTTCTTTATATTTCTTTATCAATATATTTATAGTATATTAATATTTTTCAATACTTGGCTTTAAGCACATGCTCAACAAATGAGTAAAGAAGCTAAGAGAAAATGATTAAAGTTAATGAGTGAAAAGGCAAAAAGAAAATCCAGTTACTTTTCACCGTTCAGACCAGCTCTTACAAGAGATTCCCATTAGAATCTTAAGATGGTAGAAAAGAAAGGCCTCCAAGGCTTCTAATTGGAAAAGGCCACCATTATGTAAATTGATTAAGCGAATATAAACAGGAAAAGGAAACCGCACCTAAGAACTGCGTGGAGAGGAGAGAGCAGATGCCGACAGGCGCGCGCTGCACTGCGCGGGCGGCCTTCCTTCTCTGGTCGTCTCTGTTTTTAAATTCTAGAATCTGTTTTAAGGAAGAGCTTGGTTTTGAACACTGTTATGTCTCTGGCTTCTTTTTCACGAAGACTTTTGCCCCCAAAGAAAGCATTTTCAAGTCTTTTTCAAAAGCTCTCTCCGCAGCCTCGTCTCCGAGAAGCAGAGGAGGGCCTGGCTTCGCGGCGGCCGAGTAGGGCGCCCCTGGCAGGTCAGGCCTCGGGAGAGGACGTTGTCATATGGAAATGGTTAAGGATCCAGCGCACAGCCTGTGGAGGCTGCCTTTTATCTTTGCAGGGTTTGAACATGATCCTTTCAAAACCAGATAACCCAGGAAAGGCCTCGTCAGAGGACCGCAGCTCCCTCTCAGACCGCCGGACGCAGTCTCTGAGGAATCAGTTATTAGAATTCGATAAGGAAGCTTTCTTCTATTTTTCTGTCTGGGCGTCAGTCTTTATGTTCTTGCAAAATAACACTCTCTCATCTTTTTTTTTTTTTTTTTGCCAGCAAAAGCAATTTTAAGATTGAGAACAAAGTTAGCCATTAATGTAAGCTTTCAGGCTTATTTGAATTTGTGCATCTTCTAAGAATGTTGAACTCTCGGAAATGGCACAAGATGCTCAGCCTTCTAAGTCCATTGATGACCTCTGTCTAATCCTTAAATCTAAATACCCTCGTTTCTTGGCTAACATTATTAAAAAAGGTGCATTCTTACTAATTTTCCACAAAGGACTACATTGGATGATAAAGATTAAATGTAGCATTTAATACAGATACGAACAAGTGTAAATTGTGATTGCCCAGCCCGAATCAGCTTAGATCTTCCCACTAGTGAGAACCACGTATTTGCCTGGGAACTTTCCGAGTCCCACAGCCAAGCATCCTCTGGGGCTTTCTCTTACCTCCTTACTGATTCAAGGGTTCTGGTTCCCTGGAAGCTCAGATGGCAAAGAATCCTAATCCCACTCTTAGGTACACATCCAAGAGGAAGGAAAACATTTTCTTTGCACAAACATGCACACGAATGTTCATAGCAGCATTGTTCGTAATTGTCCAGAGGTTGAAACAACTCAGGTACTCATCAGCCTAAGAATGAAAAAAGATAAATGTGATCCATCCACGAAACAAAATGTTATTCAGCCATGGAAAGAAAGTCAACCGGAATATTTAGTGGAAGGATTGATGCTAAAGCTGGAACTCCAACACTTTAGTCACCTGATGCAAAGAGCTGACTCATTAGAAAAGACCCTGATGCTGGGAAAGATTGAAGGCAAGGAGAGAAGGGGACAACAGAGGGTGAGATGGTTGGATGGCATCACCGACTCAATGGACATGAGCTTGAACAAACTCTGGGAGATAGTGGACAGGGAAGCCTGGCGTGCTGCAGTCCATGGGGTTGCAAAGAGTTAGACACGGCTGAGCGACTAAACAACATCGGAAAAGGATAAAGGATGGCACATATGTGCTACAAGATAGATGAAGTTTTCCACCATCATTTAAAGTGAAAGAAGCCAGCACGAAGTATGATATTAATGGTTCCATTTGTATGAAGTGAGTTACAGCTAAACTTTGCGTTTGTGGTCCCTCTTTGGGACCATCACCACAGTCAATAAGATATTCATATTGACTGTGGTGATGGGTTCGTGTAACTGTGAATGTACCCAAAACTATTAGATTGTACATTTTGTGTGCTCAGTCATGTCCGACTCTTTGCGACCCCATGGACTGCAGACCACCAGGCTCCTCTGTCCATGGGATTTTCCTGGCAAGAAGACTGGAGTGGGTTGCCATTTCTTTTTCCATTGTACATTTTAAATACATACGTTACCTGATATGTGAATTATACTTCAATAATGTATGTTTTCTAAAAAACGAGAAGTCACCTGTGAGCTCCCTCCCTGCCATGTGCTCTGGGTGCTCTCCCCTTCCCCGTTTCAATCCCGCCCCTAGAGGGCTTCCTGGGGTTTGGAACTGCACAGCTGCCTCCAGCACTGGGCGGCCTCTGTGGTCCCGGACAAGAGGCATCTTTAGGAAATCAGAAGGCAGCCGCGTGGGTTCCGAGGGCTGACGCTCGGTCCTAAGGTCAAGGCTGCAAAGCTCCAGCCAGTGTCTCTCCCACAGACGCAGGGCTGTAAAGGAAGGCCCTCTTCCTGCCTGGAGGTCTGCTTTGCTCCCTGCCAGCATCTTCCACACTAGACTTGCTTCCAGGATGTTGAGAAGGCCTTCTCTCCAGGAGGCAGCATGAAGGTGGCAGGATTCCACCTCCCAGGATTTGGGAAGAGGGGCCCCCAGAATCCTGCAGTACCTGAGGGCTTGATAGATGGCAGGGGGCACTGCTAGCCTGGCTCTCAATCTCAGGGATGATGAGTCATCTTACGCCATGAGGCAGCCAAGCTTTTGGCTATGATTTCAAGCCTTAAGAAATGAAATGGGGAACGAATTTGGAAAAAAAAAAAAAAGGATACAGGTACTTTTCAGTGCCCCTGAAACCAGCACAACATTGTAAGTCAACCAGAGTCCAGTGTAAAATAGCGTTTTCAGTAAAGAGCTTGAATCCAAATGATGCAGCCACTATTTGGCTGAGTGTATACTCTGGACATTCTGCAACAGTATTAATTAGATACTTGGAAAAAAATGCCCCTGTCTGTATCTTCTGTTAGCAATTTGTGTCCTAAGGTCTTTCACACTCATTTTTGTGTTCATGTTTGTTTACGTGACCGTTTAGCACCATGTGTCAAATAAAACACACCTGTCACATCCGGACCAAAAAAAAAAGACACGCATCCTGCCCCTGCCAGTCCCCCAACCCTGGGTCCTATCGGCTCCTGCCAGGCACTGCTTTGGGGTTTCCAGTCTGTTGAGAAAACGCTGTTGACCTGTCAGACATTTAGGTGCTTCACGACCCGCCTTCACGCTATGTAACACTGCTGTCCTCCATTTATTTCAGGAGGCAGGGGCCTGCGTGGGACAGCACACGGCAGAACGTTCCAGCACAGGTGGGGTGTGTCTGTGTGCGCTGCAAATTCTCTGCTGCTTGGCTCCCTGCACAAGCGTGAAATCCTCATCAGGGGAGACTCATTCGGGAATGTGATCAATTTTGCTGGAAATCTGCTGTTGATTATTCTACTCCAGCTTTACAATTATAAAGAATGTAGGATCTGCAGGGAAAACTATACTAACCTGTTAAATAGACCCTTTAGTGACTCACAAAAGCAAAACCAAAAAATTTATAGCCTCCCAAAAAGAAGATTAAAATGGTCTACACAAGAGCTCCAAAATTTTTTGAAAAGAAAATACAACAGCAGCAAAACAATAGCTTTTGGTTTTCATTAAGCTGTGGCTTGCCCATTCAGCCTCTAAAGCCTTGTCCCGGTATCTGGTTTGTGTTCTGACACCAGGGACCCAGTGGCCACTGGTCTTCACCCAACACCAGTGCCCAGTGCCCAGAGACTTGTGTTCTTCTGGGCAGCCCGGGTGGCCGATGGTGGGAAACTGGCAACTGTGACCCCCAGCAGGATGGTGCACGAGGTGGCCCAGAGCCCCCTTCATCGGGGGACATGGAGGTCGTGCAAGGGTCTCGGTGAACACTCCCCCACAAACGAGCTCTTCTCCCCAAGGGGAGTCTTTGCTCCTCTGCGGGTGGCTGTCCATCCCCCATTCCATCTTTATCAGAACACTTGTGTGGAATCCAGGCTGGAATACTGGACGTGGGGCAAACAAAGGTGTTTTCAAAAATGAAGGATCATGAAACTTTCGTCCTGGTCAGTGGTATTTAATCCTTGTAGCAGTTTTATACCAGATCGTGCTGGGTAGCCCTGGGCATCCCACCTCATTCCTTAAAACATGGATTATTTTGGAACGAGAGCAAGAAGTAGAAGGTGGCTAAGGACAGGAATGTTCGCCAGCCCCTCTTCTGATTCAGGGGTTTTGTACGCCTCACCACTTTCAGTTCATTATGATCTTTTGGGATGGATCATGTTATTCTGGGCTGCCCTGGTGGCTCAGACAGTAAAGAAATAGCCTGCAGGGCCGCAGACCTGGGTTCGGTCCCTGGGTTGGGAAAATTCCCTGGAGGAGGGCAAGAAAACCCACTCCAGTATTCTTGCCTGGAGAATCCCCATGGAGAGAGGGGCCAGTGGGCTATGGTCTGTGGGGTAGCAGAGAGTCTGACACGACTGAGTGGCTAAGAAAGTCATTATTGGGCTTTCCAGGTGGCTCAGTGCTCAAGGATCCACCTGCAATGCCGGAGAAGCAGTCTCAATCCCAGGGTTGGGAAGATCCCTTGAAGGCAGAAATGGTACCCCATTTCAGGATTCTTATCTGGGAGATCCTACAGACAAAGGAGCCTGGAAGGCTTCAATGGGCCATAGAAAAGCTGAACACGCCTTAGCAACTAAACAGCAGTGATGGCACGCACCCACTGACATGCACCCGTGACATGATGCCGCGCCATTCCTGATGACACGAATCAGAGCATCTTCACTACCCTAAAATCCCTCTATGACCTTACATATTCATTCCTCCCCACAGCCCCTGGCAACCACTGGTATCTCACTGACTTCTTTTATAGAGTGTCCCACAGTTAGAATTACAGTGTGTAGATTTTTGACATAAGCTTCTTTCACTTAGAAACACACATTTAAGTTTCTTCTGTGTCTTTTGGTGGTTTAATAGCTCATTTCTTTTTGGTGCTGAAAAATATTCCATTGTCTGAATGGACCACAGTTTATTTGCCCATGGAGGGATACCTTGGTTGCTCCCAAGTTTGGGCAATTCTGAAGAAAACTGCTTAAACATCTGTGCTCAAGTTTTGTGAGGTCTTAAGTTTTCAGCTCCTTTGGGTAAACACCAAGGAACATGACTGCTGGTTGATGTGGTAAGAGTGGGTTTACTTTTGTAAGAAACCACAAAACTGTCCCCCAAAGTTGATGGATACAGTCTTTCATTTTCACCAGCAATGAATGAATATTTGGTGTTTTCAGCCTTCTGTATTTTGGCCACTGAAAAAAGTGGGCAGTGGTATCTTATTGCTTTTTCACTTTTTTCCCACCAACATTTTCTAGTCATTAGGAGAGATTTTCAAATGTCTAATAAATCTAGAACACAAAGTCCTCCAAAACTCTTGGATTTTGGTGTCTTACCCCCTGTGACACTGTATGTCCCCATGTGTCTGGTCATGAGTGTGTGTGTGCATGCGTGAGTGTGCATGTGTGTGCACGTGTGTGCATGCGTGTGTGTGCATGCGCATGTGTGCATGTGTGAGAGTGCATGTGTGTGCACACGTGTGCATGTGTGTGCGTGTGCATGCGTGTGTGCATGTGTGCGTGTGCACACGTGTCCCTGTGCGTGTGTGTGCATGCGTGTGTGTGTGTGTGTGTGTGTGTGTGTGTGTGTGTGGCAGAGGTGGAGAGTGCATTGGTAAATTAAAGGTGCCCACAGCTGTTGGGGACACTCCAAGCACTGAACTAATGTCATCAAATACACCTGCTGGAACTAATGTGGAGGCATAGAGTTTCAATAAAACAGTAGTATCTCCAACTCAGTGATTATATTCAGAGTGTGTTTATTGGTTAACTCAACATTTAAGTATCAGTTCATTTTTTCCCTTCTTTTTTTTAAAACTACAGAAGGCAGCCTGATAAAGAAACTCAGCGTTCACTGAGCGCCAACTTCGTGCCAGCCTCGGCAGTGGGTGCTTTTGTTATTGCCTTTGACGCCCATGACCCCTGGACTCCAGATGGTGTGGATGTATCCAGAGGTCACTGGCTGTTGGCTGCCCAGCTGGTCTGCCGTGGAGCCTGAAGGTCAGCTGCTCTGCTTGCTACAGTGCTCACGCCCGCCACACCTGACCAGGGAGACTCCCCAAATAAAAGCGCTGCTTTTACTGAGTCTGACCATATACCAAGATAAAGATCTGCTATTTCCATTCTAGAGAATAAGACGGACTGTTCGAGAGGTTATCCTTGTTTTAGAGATAAGGAAAGGGGTCCAGAAACACATTTAGTAAACTGGCCAAGCTTACGACTCAAAGCTCTGAGAGGGACGTCTGCAGCTTCCCTCCTCTGATCCATGTCATGTAGGCAGAGCACTTGGGAAAAGGTCTGACAGCAAACTTGTCAAAGGTTACTGCTTAGTAAGGAATGGTTGAAACACATTAACAGGTGTTATCTCTTTTAAAAATGACTTTATTGAAATATAACTTACACATCATAAAATTCACCCATTTAAAGTGTACAGGTTAATGATTTTTGGTAAGTTTGCAGAGCATTACAACGTCTAGCAGAGTCTAATTTTAGAACATTTACATCATCCTTCAAAGAGAGCAGGTGGCTACTTATTATTACTCGCCCCTTCCACAGCCAGCCCCGGGCGACCGCTAACCTGCTTTCTTTCCCTGATGAGCTGACTTTTCTGGGCATTTCATATAAATGGAATCATAACATGTATATTTCCTTGGAAGAAAAGTTATGACAAACCTAGACAGCATATTCAAAAGCAGAGACATTACTTTGCCAACTAAGGTCTGTCTAGTCAAGGCTATGGTTTTTCCGGTGGTCATGTATGGATGTGAGAGTTGGACTGTGAAGAAGGCTGAGCGCCGAAGAATTGATGCTTTTGAACTGTGGTGTTGGAGAAGACTCTTGAGAGTCCCTTGGACTGCAAGGAGATCCAACCAGTCCATTCTGAAGGAGGTCAGCCCTGGGATTTCTTTGGAAGGAATGATGCTAAAGGTGAAACTCCAGTACTCTGGCCACCTCATGCGAAGAGTTGACTCACTGGAAAAGACTCTAATGCTGGGAGGGATTGGGGACAGGAGAGGAAGGGGATGACCGAGGATGAGATGCCTGGCTGGCATCACGGACTCGATGGACGTGAATCTGAGTGAACTCCAGGAGATGGTGATGGACAGGAGGCCTGGTGTGCTGCGATTCATGGCGTAGCAAAGAGTCGGACAGGACTGAGCGACTAAACTGAACTGAACATGTATATATGACTTTTGTGATCGGCTTCCTTTACCTACACGATGTTTTTCAGATTTATGCATGTGATAGATCGGATCTGCATTCCTGTTGATGGCTGATATCATCCCATTTCATGGATAGACCACATTTTGTTTACTCATTCACCAGCTGATTAGCTTTGGGGTTCTTTCCACTGCTGGGGCTACAGTGAATAACATCTCATGAACATTTGCACCCAAGTTTTTGTGTGGACATATGTATATCTCTTATCTGAGTAGATTTCTAGTATTAGCTTTTTAATGTGCATATAATATTCAAATTGTGAAAGTCTAAAATTTCTTTTCATCTATTTTCAAATAAAGCATTTAGTTTTGAGAGTGTAAACCCATGAGTATGAGAATGTTTCTATTTGTGACTGCGGTAATAAACTTATTATATAAGAGCAGGTCAATTGTCTGTAAATTTACATATTCTCTTTCATTTTCAGTATTTTTGGAGCGCTAGATTACACCTGAGATCTGTCTACAAAGACACAAGTGACAAATCTATGCGAAGGAGAAAACAAATGGAAAAGGCTTGTTTCTGATTAAAATAAAAGAATATTGAAGTATATTTGATTTACTAAACTGTGTTAATTTCTGCTGCACTGCAAAGTCATTCAGTTATATATAGAGTCTAAGAAAGATTATTTCTGAATTAATTGTGTCAAACTAAAACAGAGCTGGTGAGTTGGAGGAAATCCTGCTAGTACTCCAGGCTCCATCATTTGTCCAACTAGAACCATCACACTCCCCGTCAGTGCCACAGAGGTGAAAAAGCTGAAAGGGAACTATGGGGACAACAATGCCAGAAAACGCCTCTACTGGGTCGTCCTGTGGCTGGAAAGCCAAATGCAGATATTTATAAATCTGATGTTCTAAATGTCTCAAAATCACAAGGGAAAAGTACATCTCAGGCACTAGGTTTCCAAGGGCAAAATTTGAGGATCTAGAAGAGAAACAAGTGTTGAGCCAGTTAGATTATTAGAGAGAATGTAGGATTTTATTTATTTGCTTCAATTAAAAATAATTTTATTGAAGCATAGTTGTATGTAAGGCCTCCTCAGACAACCATTTTGCCTTTTTGCATTTCTTTTTCTTGGGAGTGGTCTTGATTCCTGCTTCCTGTACAATGTCATGAACCTCCAACCATAGTTAATCAGGCACTCTGTCTATCCGATCTAATCCCTTGATCTATTTCTCACTTCCACTGTATAATCATCAGGGATTTGATTTAGGTCATATCTGAATGGTCTAGTGGTTTTTTCCTACTTTCTTCAATTTCAGTCTGAATTTGGCAATAAGGAGTTCATGATCTGAGCCACAGGCAGCTCCTGGTCTTATTTTTGTTGACTCTATAGAGCTTCTCCATCTTTGACTGAAAAGAATAGAATCAATCTGATTTCAGTGTTGACCATCTAGGGATGTCCATGTGTAGAGTCTTCTCTAGTGTTGTTGGAAGAGGGTGTTTGCTATGACAAAGAATGCCAAGAGTACGTTCTCTTGGCAAAACTCTGTTAACTTTTACCTTGCTTCATTCCGTATTCCAAGGCCAAATTTGCCTGTTACTCCAGGTATCTCTTGACTTCCTACTTTTGCATTCCAGTCCCCTATAGTGAAAATGACATCTTTTTGGGGTGTTAGTTCTAGAAGGCCTTGTAGGTCTCCATAGAACCATTCAACTTCAGCTTTAACATTACTGGTCACGGCATGGACTTGGATTACTGTGATATTGAATGGTTTTCCTTGGAAACGAACACAGATCATTCTGTCATTTTTGAGACTGCACCCAAGTACTGCATTTCAAACTCTTTTTTTTTTTTGGCTATGATGACTACTCCGTTTCTTCTGAGGGATTCTTGCCCACAGTAGTAGAAATAATGGTCATCTGAGTTAAATTCGCCCATTCCAGTCCATTTTAGTTCACTGATTCCTAGAATGTTGATGTTCACTCTTGCCATCTCCTGTTTGACCACTTCCAATTTGCCTTGATTCATGGACCTGACATTCCAGGTTCCTATGCAATATTGCTCTTTACAGCATCGGATCTTGCTTCCATCACCAGTCACATCCACAGCTGGGTATTGTTTTTGCTTTGGCTCCATCCCTTCATTCTTTCTGGAGTTATTTCTTCACTGATCTCCAGTAGCGTATTGGGCACCTGCCGACCTGGGGAGTTCATCTTTCAGTGTCCTATCTTTTTGCCTTTTCATACTGTTCATGGGCTTCTCAAGGCAAGAATACTGAAGTGGCTTGCCATGACCTCCTTCAGTGGACCACATTTTATTAGAACTCTCCACCATGATCCATCCATCTTGGGTGGTCCCACACAGCAAGGCTGTGATCATGTAATCTGTTTGATTAGCTTTCTGTGATTGTGATTTTCATTCTGTCTGCCCTCTGATGGATTCTGTCTGCTCTCTGATGTCCCCAAGAAAAAGAAATGCAAAAAAGAGGGCTTACAAATAGCTATGAAAAGAAGAGAAGTGAGATGCAAAAGAGAAAAGGAAAGATATACTCATTTGAATGCAGAGTTTCAAAGAATAGCAAGGAAAGATAAGAAAGCCTTCCTCAGTGATCAGTGCAAAGAAATATAAGAAAACAATAGAATGGGAAAAACTAGACAGCTCTTCAAGAAAATCAGAGACACCAAGGGAACATTTCATGCAAAGATGACCACAATAAAGAGCAGAAATGGTATGGACCTAACAGAAGCAGAAGATATTAAGATGAGGTGACAAGAATACACAGACTATACGAAAAAAGATCTCATGACCCAGATAACCACGATGGTGTGGTCACTCACCTAGAGCCAGACATCCTGGAATGCAAAGTCAAGAGGGCCTTAGTAAACATCACTATGAACAAAGCTAGTGGGGGTGTTGGAATTCCAGTTGAGCTATTTCAAATCCTAAAAGATGATGCTGTGAAAGTGCTGCAGTCAATATGCTGCAAATTTGGAAAACTCAGCAGTGGCCACAGGACTGGCAAAGGTCAGTTTTCACTTGAATCCCAAAGAAAGGCAATGCCAAAGAATGCTCAAACTACCGCATAATTGCACTCATCTCACACACTAGCCAAGTAAAGTGCAAAATTCTCCAAGTCAAGCTTCAACAGTATGTGAACTGTGAACTTCCAGATGTTCAAGCTGGATTTAGAAAAGCCAGAGGAACTAGAAATCAAATTGGCACTATCCATTGGATCATCAAAGACACAAGAGAGTTCCAGAAAAAAAATCTACTTCTGCTTTATTGACTATGCCAAATCTGTTGACTGTGTGGATCACAACAAACTGTGGAAAATTCTTTAAGAGATGGGAATACTAGACCACCTGACCTACCTCCTGAGAAACCTATATGCAGGTCAAGAAGCAATAGTTAGAACTGGCCATGGAACAACAGACTGGTTCCAAATCAGGAAAGGAGTCCGTCAAGGCTGTATATTGTCACTGTGCTTATTTAACTTATATGCAGAGTACATCATGCAAAATGTCGAGCTGAATGAAGCACAAGCTGGAGTCAAGATTGCTGGGGAAATATCAATAACCTCATATATGCAGATGACACCACCCTTACGGCAGAAAGAGAAGGGGAACTTTAAAAGATGCTTAAAAGGAACTTTAGAAGATAAATTCTTTTGTGTGATATTTCAGATTTCACATATAAGTAATACTGTATGATGTTCGTCCTTCTCTGTCTGCCTTGCTTCGCTTAGTATGGTAATCTCTAAGTCTATCCATGTCGCTGCATGTGGTGTCATTTCTTTCTCTCTGTGGCTTGGCTAGGTTCCGCTGTATGGGCCACGTTTCCTCTGTCCGCCCCTCTGCTGGTGGACGCTGAGGTTCCCTCCACGCCTCCGCTGCTGTGGAGAGTGCCGCAGTGAGCGCTGGGGTGCGTGTATCCTTTTGGATCATGCTTTTTCTCTAGATGTCTCCCCAGGAGTGGGTAGCTCTGCTTTTAGTTTTTAAGGAACCCCAAACTCTTCTCCATCATGGTTGTATCTGTTTATATTCCCACCAACAATGCAGGAGAGTTTCCTTTCCTCCACACCAAAGGAGTAGAGATTTCTGGGCTGTCAAGTTTTCTATGTATTTTCTGAAAACTAAATAGTTTGAAATGAAGAGTTCAGAAAGTAACTCCAGTTATTATTGGTACGAATTTTACTAATTTAGAATACACATTTCCTCAGCTTTCAGTACTAAGTACTAACCCAGAAGTTCCATTTGATGAGATCTAGAAAAGAGCCTGGAGGGTTCCTGGGCGCTGCTCATGGGCCGTGACTTCAGGGCTGGTTGGGCGGGCACTGTCTTCCTTACATGCTGCCAACATAGATTAATGGGTCTGAGAAGGACGTTGCCTCCCCCGCAAGCCTGCCTCCAGGTACCTGAGGGGAAACATCCCAAACCACTGTCTGGTAGACCTTACACTGAGTGCCCAACCACCGTTTACACAGAATTTCATTCTGGAAGTTGTAGGCATTAATATAAACCAAATTAAAATACAAAAAGCAAGAGGCAAGAGTCACATAATTTTTAGAACATAACCTTACCTGTAAAACTGGAGAGGGGCAATGAACACCGTTTATACTGAGAGTTGTTTATGGAAACACACACAGAGCAGAGAGCTGGGGAGGAGGACTCACCGAGGCCCACATTCACCTGCAAGAGCCCCAGAGAGAGTCCAGTGGAAAGGACTCCATTCCCTGTAGCCACAGAATCTGAAAAATACTGAGAAACAGAAGTCATGGAAACATTTAGGGCTCGAACAAGGACACTATCTGATCTGAAAGATGCTCTCAACACCTGGAGAGGAACATGCCAGATTCCTGGACAAAACATTCAGACACAAAGCCCCTCAGCTAATTTGTAAATACTGTGTGAGTCCAGTAAACTGAAAGTTTCACCTAAAGTATCACATGGATGTTATAGCCCAGGTACTTTAAAAGAAGACCAAGAGGGGGTGTAAGCTTGCCAGATGTGAGCCGCCATCAGGCTACAACAAGCACGCGTAGAACTAAGGGGCTTCCCGGGCGGTGCGGCGGCAAAGAACCCACCTGCGCAGGGGGATGTGGCTGTGACCCCTGGGCTGGGAAGGTGACCTGGAGAAGGGAATGGCAACCCACTCGAGTATTCCTGCCCGAGAAGCCCATGGACAGACCCTGCAGTCCCTGGGAGTGCAGAGAGCCAGGCGCGGCTGAGCATGCACGCTAACGAGAGGAGTGGAGTGCAGAATGCCAGACTCTCTGAACTGTGCAGAAATGGTGGCCAGACCACGAGGGAGGCATTTCTAACAACCACGGAATGTCTGGAGTTAAACAATTGGAACTGAGGGAAAATGCGAACACATCTTTGCTTCATGCCTTCTGTGGAAGCAAATGCCTCTGAGCTTGGAGTTAAATGTAGGAAGAGAACTCAGAATGGTCCGTGAGGGTACAGCAGGGTCTGTCTGCCTAAGAACATCAGAGAGGAAACCATGAAAGTCCAATAAAGTTGACTAAATACAAAAATTAAAAATCAATCACAGCATTAGTCACATTAAAAGTTCAAGCAAAAAAAGGAAAAGTTCAAGCAAAAAAGAAAATTGGAAAAAATTGTAGACCTTCCAGCCAACAAAGGACTTCTATACTGCTGTGACGTAATGAGAAATTGTCCAGGAGAAAAAACTACCGTGAAACTTGGAAGTGATTTTCCCCTGAGACATGGGAATGAAGGAGAGGAAGAAGATGGCATTAATAGTATTTTGCAAAAGATATAGAAACAAATAATTTTTTAATATTTAAAATGAAATTTAAAAAGAATATAAAAAATGTGTCTCCTCATGTATAACCAAGTTGCTTAGCTGTACTGCAAAGACTGGTGCAGCATTGCAGATCAGCTGCCCTTCAATTCAAAACTAAAATTAAGAGACAAACAAGCTTCTGAAGATATTCAGGTCCATGAGAAATAAGGAGAGGAAAGCTTAAAATTTTAAGGTAAATTTTCGTCTGCCAAATTGGGTCTGATTCAAAAGAATGCCAGGGCTCAGTGCTGGCTTTGCTCTAGGGAGGAGGGCGGGTGGCGAACCTGAAATGGCCTGAGAATCCATGCATTTATTATCCCTTCTCTTTTGTTTTTAAAATGCTTCTATTGGCGTGTAGCTGCTCTGCCACGTTTGCTGTGCGGCACAATGGATCAGCTGGGCTCGCGTGTGTATCCTCTCCCTGTTGGCCCTCTTTCCCGTTCAGGTCACCACAGAGCCCTGAGTCCCCCCCACCCCCGTGCTAAACTGAAGGTATCTTAATTATCTATCTTATGCATGGTATCTGTAGTGGATATGTGAGCATCATTTTTCTGAAGGAGGCAATAATTGCTTTAACAAAGTGTTTCCTCACATCTGTACATTAAAACTCATCTTTTTACGTACACAAACTTCACACACATATATGAAAATGTATTTTGTTAAACATATATGTATATAAGGAATGCACGCATAGTTTGGGGGAAAGTATATGTGTGTAGTTATAATAATCACATAATTAAAAATGATGTCTGCAATGCTGTGGTAGTAAAATTATAGGTTAGTGCAAAATAAATTTTCTCAGCCACCAAGACGTTTGCATTCAGCATCCTTACCATATGAGAAATCCTCTTTGAAGAGAGGGGACTAGAAGGCCTTAGTTGGGAAAAGAATAATTCAAAAGCTGTGTCATAATTATGTAACTTAGTGTAGTATGTGAATAATGAAAGTGTGTATACTTTAAATAAGCTTTCAGTTCAGTTCACTCAGTCGTGTCCAACTCTTTGTGACTCCATGGACCGCAGCACGCCAGGCCTCCCTGTCCATTACCAACTCCCGGAGTTTACTTAACTCATGCCCATTGAGTTGGTGATGACATCCAACCACCTCATCCTCTGTCATCCCCTTGTCCTCCTGCCCCCAATCCCTCCCAGCATCAGGGTCTTTTCCAGTGAGTCAGCTCTTCGCATCAAGTGGCCAAAGTATTGGAGTTTCAGCTTCAAAATCAGCCCTACCAAAGAACAACCAGGACTGGTCTCCTTCAGAATGGACTGGTTGGATCTCCTTGCAGTCCAAGGGACTCTCAAGAGTCTTCTCCAACACCACAGGTCAAAAATGTCAATTCTTCAGTGCTCAGCTTTCTTTATAGTCCAACTCTCACATCCATACAAGACCACTGGAAAACCATAGCCTGGACTAGACTGACCTTTGTTGACAAAGAAATGTCTCTGCTTTTTAATATTCTGTCTAGGTTGGTCACACCTCTGGAAAGGGAAACAATTAATCAAATTATGATATTAAGTCCAAGAATACATCTCAGCAGGCAGAGAACATAATGAAAACTGAGAGTATGTTTTCCCATCTGCTTGTCCCATGCTTGGGGTTGTGGCTCCCTGTGAGGACTCTGGAGGACAAGGCTAATCCCGCCAAATCATGCCAATTTCTGGAGGGACCATTCTCGTAAGAACCCAGCACAGTGGCGTGCTCCCTGGGACTCAGCTGCCCAGACCACAGCAGCCGCATCTGAGGAGTGGACGTGAGACCACGGGCCGCTGGCAGGGCTACCGTTCTCCTGGTGATCTGGGTGCACATGCAGAGCACCACGTTCTGTGGGGGGTGAGCGTGGAGCTCAGCTCCGCTGCCCCTCTGAAAATGCGAGCAACTGACGTAAGGGCAAGACGCCAGCCTTAACTCACATGCACACAAAAGGTGCGTCTTATCTCAGGGATAACTCTGGCAGCCAGCCTTCTGTGGATCTACCCAATGAAATGAGTTCATGGTTATTTGGAATGAGTGTCTTTCTTTCTTTTTTTTTTTTCATAAAAACCTTACTATCTTCTGATTTTAAAGCATTTGAGAAAATCAGGGAGTCTTTTGATGTGTTTTCTTTCGAGGTGAATAGACGCTGTTTGGCAACTTTGATATTTCATTTGAAAGGAGCATAATAAACTGCTTCCTTTGTATTGATTAAAGAAATATAGTGCTTATTTTTTTGCTTGGTTTTCTAGTAGTTATTCAATAGGTTAAAGGGCAACGCCATCTGTTTCCTAACAGGACATTTTGTGTAAGATTTGCAAGTCCTACAGGCACCTTTAAGCATGGATAAATATGCACTCCTGGCTTCAGATGGGCAGTTTTTTACTACCAAAGGATGATTACGTTGTGCGCCTTGAGACATTGGCTATAATATATTTCCTGTCCCTTTATTGCATTTTGGAATCATAAACAATGACTGTTTGGCTCAAAGCCATTTATTCAGCCCAAAAAGACATTATTTGCACAACAAAAATCAATAAAAATGTTACTGGGTCTGGCTGGATACTTTGCTTAACTGTGATATTTGTCTATCACTGATGGCATGCCATCTCTCGCAGGAGACTGGGGCCAAAACACAGCTATTGATCCAGTCAGCGATGATGGATACTGGCATTTGGAAAGGGCTGCTGTAGAGAATCTCGATTAAAAAAATATTTCTAGGTTTTGCCTGGAGCAGAGTCAAGATAACCCGAGTGAGAAGATTTTCTCTGTTCTGCTGGCCTTCTCCCTCTTGTGGTGGAGACGCACTTGGACCCAAGTCATTATTGAGAGAATTAAGTCAATCTGTGTTTAGCCAAAGGCTTTAGCATCACATCAAGCTCAGCTGATTTAGACACGAGCTCCTGTCCTTTTCATCACCTTAAAGCGTTTCATATACACGAAGGGTAGAAACGTGCTATGATGGGGCCCTGTCTGCCTTTTTCTCTCCTTACATTATCTCTTTATGTCTAAAAAAACAGGACAGACAGCTACCCCCTTCCTCCAAATGATCATCTATGCAGTATCACCTAGAGACGAACCACTTAGTTAAGGCTAAAGACTAAAACGGAGCCCACACGAGCGAGAGAGAAAATACGGCAAATAGGTTATAGACAGTTTATGGCACAGGGAGCTTGAGGGGAAAAGTGATCTATCATCCTCTGGTCTCATAAATTTAAAATATGAAATTGTTTTTCATTTTTCATTTGCTATCTGCCCACCTCCCGCATAAATCTGATACCCAGAGCGCCAGGGGAAGGGGATGTGAAGTGGAAAAACACGCTCGTTCTATTTTACTCCATTTCATTTTGTTTTGCTTGCCCGTGTATTTATGCCACCCTTTTCCCAAAAAGACTTCCTGGGAAGTGGAGTTATTTGAGCACAGGCCCAGCATTCATGCTGGCCAAGGACGGTCGCCAGGGGCGGCGGTCCCGCCTGGTGGGCTGGCTCCCCAGCCCTGGGGGCCTGGGGCAGGCTCAGAGAATCGGAGCAGTAACTGGCCCCCTAGCCAGTGCGGCTCGCTGGACCCAAGTTTCCACCGCAAAGGCAGCTCCTTTGGTTCTGCCGCTGGCCGGAAGGACGACTGTGAGTGTAAGCCACCCAGACACCCGCGTGCGTGGCCGGGAGCCTGCAGTCATTTTGTCTATCCTTGCTTTATGCTGGGCTGCCCTTTTGTTTTGAAACCAAAACACGGGTTGTAGAGGGCATGCCGGCTACTATATTCCCTTATTATTCGCTTGGATCTTCAAAGTGTTCTGTTTGGAGATTATTAGCATTCACAGTGAAACATTACCTGACCCGGCAGTGCTGGCTGCACTGGGTGAGAAGCTGGGTCTCGTGGCTTCTGTCCACCTGGGACGTTCTCACAGTTTCTAAGTCTCTCTGCAGCTGAGAGCCTGTCCGACAAACGGGGGTTTTACACTGATGATAAGTGAATGCTCTTGGTGTTTCACGTCGCGTGTGACTGTCTCAACTTGTATTATGGCTACATTTGCGAGTAGACAAGTATCATATCACAATAATTAAAAGCGTATTTGGTAGCTAGCTAGAGGGGAGCTGCTGTATAGCAGAGACTCAGCTCAGCACTCGGCAACCACCTAGAGGGCTGGGAGGCGGGAGGTGGGAGACAGGCTCAAGTGGGAGGGGTCACGTGTGCACATAGAGCCGATTCCCCTGTCAAACACCAGAAACTTGCACACACTTGTAAAGCAGTTATGCTCCATTAGAAAATAATAAGATCCAGAAGCAAACGTATTTAAAAGAGCTTAGTGTTGGCCAACCAGTTGTGTCTGACTCCTTGCAACCCCATGAACTATAGCCCGCCAGGCTCCTATGTCCATGGAATTCTCCAGGCAAGAATAATGCAGTGGGTTGCCAGTCCCTTCTCCAAGGGATCTTCCCAACCCATGGATCCAACTCAGGTCCTCTGCGTTACAGGCAAATTCTTTACCATCTGAGCCACCATGAATGTCTTAAAAGAGGTTAAATGACTAATAAACATTAAAATATTGTAATTGCATTTTTCTGTTTACAAAAAGTATACGTGCCATACATACCACACACATGTATGTGTACATATATATACAGGCACTCAGGTGTGACTGTGAACATGTGTGTACACATGTCATACATATTACACAGATGTGTGGGTATGTGTACATTTATCACACATAATGCACAGATGTGTGTACATATATCATACATATTACACAGATGTGTGGGTATGTAGAGCTGTTTTCTTGCCTGTGTGATCGTCCATGCATCTGCCACGGCATAGGCTTAGAAGTCTGTCCTCCGTGCTGTTAGACTTGTGGGGCACCTAGGTGAACACACCTCCTGAAGTCACATTTCAGGGCTGGGCTGCCATCACACACGCCGCAGAAAGGCCTTCTCCCCGAGCTCTTCGTGGAGCTGGCTTCATGGGGACTCCGCCCGGATCCCTTTCCTAAGCCAGCATGTTCACCAGGGATTCAGACCCACTCTCCTTTTAGTCGGGGTAGAGCGAGAGCAAGGGACGCTTGGAGCCTGAAGTGGCAGCCCTGTAAACACTGAGACAGACAGAGACCACCCTCGTCCCCTTGAAAAGACTCCTTCCAATTTCACAGCAGAACAAATGGTAAGAAGATGCTTGTAAACGACAGCGAGCACTTCAGCTCTGCCCTGGACAGATTTTTGTCTTCTCCTGCGGGTTCTCCTAAAGTTAAATCGGCTCTGAAGACATCTGTTTTGCAAGTTGAAGGCTAGGCCGGCTGTTGGGTTTTCCTTCTCACCGTCGCCGCTTTGATGCCGTGACTTTGTTCTTAAAATCCCCCCCAGTCCTGGATGAGCCCGTGGCTTCCAGACCCTGGAGGACTTGGGTTGCTATCAGTGGCCCCAGGGTGAGACCCTCGGGTCTGCTTCTGGCTGGATGGTTTCGGCCTCTCCTTACAGAACCCGGCTTCTGTTTGGGAAGCTTCCAACAACCGCGGATTGTTGCTGATGTTTTTAATCAACTGAGAAACTGGCCTAATGGGAGGACTTTAACACTTATTTGTCGAAAGGGTGTTGGAGTAGAAGTGCATTTACTTTAATGCTAAACCTAGTTAAGTCAATGGGAGCTAAATTGTCCTTTCAATGACTCTTCCAACAGAGTGTGAATCGCAAATTCTGTTCGTTTAAACAACAAAAGACCACCAGCCAGGAATTGTTTTTGGAGAAACACAGGCTGAGGCTAAGGTCTGCTTTGCAAGTCAATCTGAGTCTACAACTGAGATGATTTCTTGATTTTCTAACAAAGCCCTCCTTCCCAGGTCTTACGGTAGGACTTTATGTTTTGATTAGGAAAAACAGTTCTCTGGTATCAAAACCACGGGTGGGGGTGGGGAGCTGAGAAGTTCACTTAGCGTGTAATTCATTAGCAGATGCAGCCCAGAGCCCTCTGCAGAAGCTCTGGGATCCCAGGCAGGGCAGAGACGAGTAAATACTTTTCTTCTCCCGGATCGATTCCATCGATTGTCATTAAAGCAGCGAGCTCAGAACAATGAAGTGGTTTCTAATTTCCAGGCTCCAGGTGGAGGCCGCCTCCTCGTTCCAGTTAAGAGCATCATTAAATGTAAGAGCAAACAGCACACGGAGAGGCCGAGTGCTTTATTAATTCATCATCAGAATTATCTCCATGCATTAATATTAATAGCCTCAAATTGGATTTCATTTAAGAGGTGAAATAAATATGCAGATAGTAAAAGCTCACACAGCCCGGAGCCCGGGGACTCGCAGTCCCAGGAGCTGCGTCTCGGTTGGGCCTGCGACCCTGGACCGGAGCTGCCTGGAGGAGAACTTGGCTCAGAAACCACCGCGAGCCGGCGGCTGAGGCTGGGCAGGGGCAGGGGGCAGCGAGAGGGACGGGAGCAGGGCCAGGAGCAGGGAGTGGGATAGGGGGCAGGGACAGGGGGCAGGGGGCAGGAA
>SJYG01000068.1:2805529-2885334 GCA_006410535.1 Litocranius walleri
CAGGGATGGCGGCAGGGAGAGGGCAGGGGGCAGGGAGGCAGGCAGGGCGGCCCCCTCTTGCTCACACAGCCCCGCAGAGACGTCTCACAAGTGGGAACGTGTAGCTGATCCTCCTCCCATGAGCACCACATGTGAACGAGGGTGTGAGCTGCTCCTGAGATCGCGGGTGTGGAAGCGGCGTGGGGAAAAGAAGGGAGTCCTTTCTGAAGCTGTGTTCACTCTCGGACGAAGGTGGGAAGATGAGAGATGGGGTCCTACTCAGTCATGCACAGACAAGAATTTCCAGGATGGACACACATGTCATTCAAATTGTACTCAGAAAAGGCTTTAATAGAATCAAAGTTAACCAGAACTTTCTTTGGGGATTTCCTGCCCAGGTGCACTCCTTTCCAATGACTGCCGTTAAAAAGGACCACGAACCTGTGGCTTAAACAACGACTTGTTCCTCTCCCGGTGGTGGATGCCAGACGCCTGAGGTCAGTGCCTCATCCGGCCGTGCTCCCTCCAAGACTCCGGGCAGAAGCCCTCTCGGCCTCCACCAGCTTCCAACTTTCCCGTGCAGCCGCTTCCCTGCCTTCTTAAAGAGACTCCAGTCATGCTGGGCCAGGACCACCCTGAGGACCTCAGCTGACCCTGACTATACCTGCCAAGACCCTCTTTCTAAACAAGACATGCTCGCAAGCACTGGGGGTTAGGGCCTCAACATCTCCTTTGTGGGTGGTGAGAGTCGCTCAGTCGTGTCCAACTCTTTGTGACCCCAGGGACTATACAGTCCATGGAATTCTTCAGGCAAGAATACTGGAGTGGGTAGCCTTTTTCCCTTCTCCAGGAGATCTTCCCAACCCAGGGACTGAACCCAGGTCTCCCACATTTGCAGGTGGTTCTTCACCAGCTGAGCCACCAGGGAGGCCCAAGAATAGCTGGGTGGGTAGCCTATCCCTTCTCCAGGAGATCTTTCTGACTCAGACTGGGGTCTCCCGCATTGCAGGCGGATTCTTTACCAGCTGAGCCACAGGTGGGTGGGGGAGCACAGTGCTCCTGATGACACAGGGATAATTTTCAAAATGTAAATCGGGGGATCTCTCACAGAAGGAGGCTGCCCGCCACCCCTGGAGGAAGCTGCGGGCCGCAGAGAGGACGAGGAGGACGGCCGCTGAAGGTGGCCTTGCGTGGTGGTGGCAGAAGGACGGGCCTCTGATGGCGCAGACGAGAGGCGCATCCAGGGAGCCCGCTGAGAAGCACGGGCTGTGTTTGTCTGCGTCACCCAGGCCCCGGGAGTCTTCCAGGAGGAGGCATCTGTCCCAGGCGTCCTCAGACTTGCTCTCAGCCCGTGCTGGGGCGGGGCGGGGGCCGCAGGACCCCGGGGTGTCTGGAGGGCGCTGGTCTCTGGGCACCGAGTGGGGGAGGACCCACAGCGAGAGCGAGCTCCGGGGAAGACGCGGCCTCCGTCCCGCGACTCCGCACACGACGCGCCCGGTGGTCCGTGTGATCAGCACTCTGTGAGGCCCTGCTCAGGTGCGGGTGCTGAGTCCCTTCCGTGTGCCCGACTCACCATGGCTGCTTGGACAGCCTCCTGCCAGGCTCCCCTGCGTGGGCAGGTGGGTTCTTCACCGCGCGTGCCACTTGGTAAGCCCCCCACCCCCTGCCCGGGTGCTACAGGCTCTTGGAGGACCCCGGCCCCGAGTGCAGGCAGCTTTCACGGACAGTAGTCAAGACGCCCAGGGTGGGAGGGCACACCTTTACAGACCCTCTGGCTCCCAGGCAGACGAAGCACCTGCGCTCCTCCAGCCCTAAGAACACCTCTGCTCTCTCAGCCTCCTCTCGCAGCAGGATCCGGTGCTCCCAGGGGGACCCATTACCAGCTCGGGCCACTCGGGGCAAATTCCTTTTCAACTTCTCTCTCGCTGTGCCACGCAGATTACTGGCATCCATTTCTGTCCTTTAACTGTCTTTTTTTTTTTTTAAGTAAATTTTTATTTACGTGCCTTAGACATGGCTATGCTAGCATTGCGGGATGGATTTATTCTATTAGAATGTGCTCTAACAGAATAAATTCTATTCCTGTTAGAACGTTTTAGAATGGACACAGCATCCAACATGATCGAGAATTTCCATTTCTTAAATTGTATTTCAAAGGAGCAGTTAATGATTTTGAAGACTAGAAACTTCAATGGAAAGGAACAGAATCCTGTAATTAATTTAATCATAAGCAAAAATGGATTTTTTGGAGGATAAACTCAGTGACACAGTAAATACGTATTTCGTATGTAGTTTCTTTCTTAAATAATGAAAAATCGTCTTGTATTAGGGAGATGGTCTTTCTAGCTGGCTCAGTAGTAATCAATCCACCTGCCAATGCAGGAGACGTGAGTTTGATTCCTGGGTCGGGAAGATTCCCTGGAGAAGGAAATGGCAACCCACTCCAGTATTCTTGCCTGGGAAGTCCATGGACAGAGGAGCCTGGTGGGCTATAGTCCATCGTGGGCTACAGTCATGGGATCTCAAAGAATCAGACGTGACTGAGTAAAGAACAACGTTAGGGGGAGGCGTTTCTAAGGCAGACTTCTCTGTTTGGAGTTCTTATCACGTACTTTTTCAGCCTGGATGTTACTTAATATTATTTTGCTCAAGAATTCCAGTCTCTAGTAGAGACAGCTCTTCCAGTCTCTGAGACTCTTGGTTAGAGACCAGGGTGTGGCTATTATGTCTCTTGGAATAAAGCAGAGTGTGTCCTACACGTTGTACTCATGCTCGGAGGGAGACTGAGGGCCCAGACAAGCAAGAGCTGTCCGAGCCCCCACGACTGTGGGGTGGCGCCTGGCTCTGCCCAGGGCCGGCGGAGTTTCAGGAGGACCCGAGGGGCTTGGGGCACAGGCGATAGCCACCCTAGGACAGGTGCAGAGGCTGGGCACACGCTGGACATCTGCCCGGGCTCCAGGTCTGCCTGGCAGGAGGGGTGGAGCCTGCCACTTAAGAAAGGAGTGGCAGAATCGACGTGAAGCCCTGTCCTTTTGTAATCTGGGGCCAGGACCTAACCCTTGGTGATTTTTTGTCACCGTCATTCCTGATGTATTCTTATAACAGAACCTGTCCCAGACGCAACCCAAAGTTTTCTGTTGCATTTTAGTTAAAGTGTGTATGTGTGTGTGTTCAGCCACTAAGTCGGGTCTGACTCTTTGCGACCCCATGGACTGTAGCCCACCAGGCTCCCCTGTCCATGGGCTTCTCCAGGCAAGAACACTGAAGTGGGCTGCCATTTCCTTCTAAAGGGGATCTTCCCGACCCAGGGACTGAACCCAGGCCCCCTGCACTGGCAGGCAGGCTCTTGACCACTGAGCCACCAGGGAAACCCAGTTAAAATGTACAAGAAATAAATCTGTATATTTTAACTATAGGGAAGTTAAAAGTACCCAAGTAAGTGTACAAAATGGAAAAAAAAAAAACCCATAACATCTTTTTATCCCTTCCAAGGTCATGGAGAAGAGGAGAAAATAAAATACAATAATAGTTCTGGAAAAAAAGAAACAGGCCAAGAGCTTCTGACAATGCTTGATGAAATGAATGTAAAATCATTGATTTAACTTCTCTTATTTTCATTTTACTCATTTTCTAGGAATTTCTGAAACTTTATATACACTGCTATATTAATTTTGAAACAAACATCTCAAGAGAAACCTTACCCCTCTTCCTCAAATAAGCTCTCTGTTAGGTTGATTCTTCCTGAAAATACTCTGCCTTTACACAAGTACAGGCACCTAAACACACCAGTTAGTTCAGTTCAGTCGCTCAGTCATGTCCGACTCTTTGCGACCCCGTGGACTACAGCACACGAGCCTTCCCTGTCCATCACCAACTCCCGGAGTTTACTCAAACTCATGTCCATTGAGTTAGAGATCCTATTCAACCATCTCATCCTCTGTTGTCCCCTTCTCCGACTTTCAATCTTTCCCAGCATCAGGGTTTCTTCAAACGAGTCAGTTCTTCAAATCAAATGGCCAAAGTATCGGAGCTTCAGCTTCAGCATCAGTCCTTCCAGTGTATTCAGGACTGATCTCCTTCAGAATGGACTGGTTGGATCTCCTTTGCTGTCCAAACGACTCTCAAGAGTCTTCTCCAACACCACAGTTCAAAAGTATCAGTTCTTCGGTGCTCAGTTTTCTTTACAGTCCAACTCTCACATCCATACATGACTACTGGAAAAACCATAGCCTTGACTAGACTGACCTTTGTTGGCAAAGTAATGTCTCTGCTTTTTAATATGCTGTCTAGGTTGGTCATAAATTTTCTTCCAAGGAGCAAGCATCTTTTAATTTCATGGCTACCATCACCATCTACAGTGATTTTGAAGCCACCCAAAAATAAAGTCTGTCATTGTTTCCATTGTTTCCCCATCTATGTCCCATGAAGTGATGGGACCAGATGCCATGATCTTAGTTTTCTGAATGTTGAGTTTTAAGTCAACATTTTCACTCTTCATCAAGAGGCTTTTAGTTCTTATGGCAGAAGTTCTTTTTTCTGCCAAAGGGTGGTGTCATCTACATATCTGAGGTTATTGATATTTCTCCCAGCAATCTTGATCCTGATTTGTGCTTCATCCAGCCCAGCATTTCTCATGATGTACTCTTCTTATAAGTTAAATAAGCAGGGTGACAGTATACAACCTTGATGTACTCCTTTCCTGATTTGGAATCAGTCTGTTGTTCCATGTCCAGTTCTAACTGTTGCTTCTTGACCTGCATTCAGATTTCTCAGGAAGCAGGTAAGGTGGTCTGGTATTACCATCTCTTGAGGAATTTCCCACAGTTTATTGTGATCCACACAGTCAAAGGTTTTAGCATAGTCTATAAAGCAGAAGTAGATATTTTTCTGAAACTCTCTTGCTTTTTTGATGATCCAGTGGATGTTGGAAATTTGGTCTCTGGTTCCTCTACCCTTTCTAAATCCACCTTGATCATCTGGAAGTTCACGGTTCACATACTGTTGAAGCCTCATTTGGAGAATTTCGAGCTTTACTTTGATAGTATGTGAAATGAGTGCAATTATGCAGTAGTTTGAGCATTCTTTGGCATTGCCTTTGGGATTGGAATGACAACTGACCTTTCCAGTCCTGTGGTCACTGTTGAGTTTTCCAAATTTGCTGGCATATTGAGTGTAGCACTTTCACAGCATCATCTTTCAGGATTTGAAACAGCTCAACTGGAATTCCATCACCTCCACTAGCTTTGTTCATAGTGATGCTTCCTAAGGCCCCCTTCACTTCACATTCCAGAATGTCTGGCTCTAGGTGAGTGATCACACCATAATGATTATCTTGGTCATGAAGATCTTTTTTGCATAGTTCTTCTGTGTATTCTTGGCACCTCTTCTTAATATCTTCTGCTTCTGTTAGGTCCATACCATTTCTGTCCTTTGTTGAGCCCATCTTTGCATGAAATGTTCCCTTGGTATCTCTAATTTCCTTGAAGAGATCTCTAGTCTTTCCCATTCTGTTGCTTTCCTCTATTTCTTTGCACTGATGGCTGAGGAAGGCTCTCTTCTCTCTCCTTGCTGTTCTTTGGAACTCTGTACTCAGATGAGTGTACCTTTCCTTTTCTCCTTTGTGTTTCACTTCTCTTGTTTTCTCAACTATTTGTAAAGACTCCTCAGGCAGCCATTTTGCCTTTTTGCATTTCTTTTTCTTGGGGATGGTCTTTTTTTGTTTGTTTGTTATAAGAGGGAGATAACCTCAGTTTACTTTTTTATTTTAATTTAATTTTTTTTTTTACTTTATTTTACTTTACAATACTGTATTGGTTTTGCCACACATCAACATGAATCCACCATGGGTATACATGAGTTCCCAATCCTGAACCCTCCTCCCACCTCCCTCCCCATACCATCTCTCTGGGTCATCCCAGTGCACCAGCCCCAAGCATCTTGTATCCTGCATCGAACCTAGACTGGAGATTCATTTCTTATATGATATTATACATGTTTCAATGCCATTCTCCCAAATCATCCCACCCTCTCCCTCTCCCACAGAGTCCAAAAGTCTGTTCTCTACAACTGTGTCTCTTTTGCTGTCTCGCATACAGGGTTATCATCACCATCTTTCTAAATTCCATATGTATGCATTAGTATACTGTACTGGTGTTTTTCTTTCTGGCTTACTTCACTCTGTATAATCAGCTCCAGTTTCATCCACCTCATTAGAACTGATTCAAATGTATTCTTTTTAAGGGCTGAGTAATATTCTATTGTGTATATGTACCACAGCTTTCTTATCCATTCATCTGCTGATGGACATCTAGGTTGCTTCCATGTCCTGGCTATTGTAAACAGTGCTGCGATGAACATTAGGGTACACGTGTCTCTTTCAATTCTGGTTTCCTCGGTGTGTATGCCCAGTAGTGGGATTGCTGGGTCATAAGGCAGTTCTGTTTCCAGTTTTTTAAGGAATCTCCACACTGTCCTCCATAGTGGCTGTACTAGTTTGCATTGCCTCCTGTACAATGTCATGAACCTCCGTCCACAGTTCTTCAGGCACTCAACTATCAGATCTAATCCCTTGACTCTATTTGTCATTTCCACTGTATAATCACAAGGGATTTAATTTAGGTCTTACCTGAATGGTCTAGTGATATTCCTTACTTTCTTCAATTTAAGTCTGTATTTGGCAATAAGGAGTTCATGATCTGAGCCACAGTCAGCTCCCAGTCTGGCTTTTTATCAAAAATGAAAACAGATTACATCTATCATTCTCTGTTTCTCTGTTTTAATTGTGCATCTCAGAAATATCTCATGTCAGGACCTAAAGAATCACATTATATTAAACACATTGAGAGCCCCTTGGACAGCAAGGAGATCAAACCAGTCAATCTTAAAGGACATCAACCCTGAACATTAATTGGAAGGACTGATGCTGAAGCTGAAGCTCCGATACTTTGGCCACCTGCTATGAAGAGCTGAGTCATTGGAAAAGACCCTGATGCTGGGAAAGACTGAGGGCAGGAGGAGAAGGGGATGACAGAGGATGAGATGGTTGGATTGAATCACCAGCTCAGTGGACATGAGTTTGAGCAAGTTCCAGGAGACAGTGAGGGACAAGGAAGCCTAATGTGCAGTCCATGGGGTTGCAAAAAGTTGGACACAAATTAGCGACTAAACAGCAATTGCCCTCAGATATATTTAGGCTTAATTTATATAAATGATACTCTTAAATTTTTAATATATTAAGTAAACGTATTTTGGTGGTGGTTTAATCGTTATGTTGTGTCTCTTGCGACCCCATGGATTGTAGCCCACTGGTCTCCTCTGTCCATGGAATTTTCCAGGCGAGAATACTGGAGTAGGTTGCCATTTCCTTCTCCAGGGGATCTTCCCCACCTAGAGATGGAACCTGCGTCTCTTACGCCTTCTGCATTGCAGGCAATTCTGCACCAACTGAACCAGCGGGGAAGCCCAAGTTATGCTAATCCTACTTTTTCTATGAATATCTAAACACGTTTCTTCCTGACAAAAGCTTTTCATCTTCTCACTCCCCAGAGATATCAAAGAGCCAAACACCTAGCTCTCCTTCAGAGGGGCACCTGAGTGGGACCACCAGCAGCCTCAGCTGGTCAAAAGGTGAGTGAGAAGGAGGATCCCACTGACTCAGGGTTCTCTCCCTTCCGTCTCCTGCCAAACCTGCGGCGAACAGTGCCATGGGGAAGCCGCAGTGCCTGAGCGGACACCTGCCCTCGTGTTGCCCTCCGTCTTCAGGGAAGTGCAGGGAACGATGTGGTGCCACCCGGGCAGGAGGCGCAGCCACAGCCTCTCTGACAGCATCATCATCCTGGGTGGACCAAGCCACCTCCACAAGGCTGCTCCCTGCAGGGCCTCGCTGAGGCACATGCGTGGGGCCTTCCTGCCCTCCGTGGGCCTACAGCGGGACAAGCATGGCTGGCCACCTGAGTTCTCCAGGGAGGAGGGTGTGAACATGGCAAGGAGTCTCCTGGACAAGCACCGGTCACAGCACATGGGGTCACAAAGAGTCCAACACGACCAGAGCAATTTAGCACATGTGCACACACGCACATCACAAATGCCAGTAAAACTGAGACAGTCGTTTGCTTCTTTGACAAGGTAAAAAGTGTATTTAGAAATTTCCCAGGATGCATGTGGAATGCACACACAAGTGCATTGCGCATGTGTGCATGCATGCTCGGCCACTTCAGTCATGTCCGACTCTGCGACCCCATGGGCCACAGCCCGCCAGGCTCCTCCATCCCTGGGATTCTCCAGGCAAGAGCACTGGAGCAGGCTGCCATTGCCTTCTCCCAGCATGTGTGTAGACTTTGCTAAAGCATGTACTGCATACATGTTGTTAAAATCCATAAATTAAAATTAAACCATACATTCTATCAAAGAAACTTAAAATTAGGTTTTTTTTAAAGCCTTTCTTTAAGAGCAGTTTTAGACCTATACTAGAAATGAGATGAGCTCTCACGTGGTGCTGGTGGTAAAGAACACACCTGCCAATACAGGAGATGCAAGAGGCACATGTTCAGTCTCTGGATCGGGAAGATCCCCTGGAGGAGGGCACAGCAACCCACTCCAGTATTATTCTTGCCTGGAGAGTCCCATGGACAGGGGAGCCTGATGGGCTCCAGTCCATAGGACTGAAAAGAGTCAGACACAACTGAAGCAACTTAGCGTGCAGAACTGAGGTGAAGGTACAGGAATTTCCTGAGGACCCTTCTCTGTGCTTAGTCTCCTAACACTAAGAGACTCTGTCTTATTAGCTCATTTCAGTGCTATAAAATATCCCATTGTTCAAATGTAGTTTATCTGTTTACCTACTGAAGGACCCCTTGGTTGCTTCCAATCTGGGACAGTTATGAATGAAGCCTCTATAGACGTCCATGCGCAGGTTTCTACTTGATATGAGTTCTCAGTTCGTCTGGGTAAATACCAAGGACGCAAGTTGCTGGATCAAATGGTGAGAGTGGGTCTAGTTCTGAGGTGAATGTTGAGACTGTCTCCCAAGCTGGCTGTCATATTATGATTTGATAATCATATGCCAGTGACAGTGCAGAGCTGCAATTTAAACTTTTATGTTTTCCAGTGAAGCTTTCCAAGGCCCAATACTTTCCAGCTTGACAGCTTCCCAACCGTTGGCAACTTTCATCCAGGCGACAGGGAAGGGGGCAGTATCTGGGACCTCCATGGCCAGTGGCACTGCATAGATCAAAGCTTAGAAAGAGTATTTCCTCCTACCGAGGCCAATGCAAAATAAAAATAAATACACACATGCAACGAGCGAAGAATAAATGGGAATTTCCTGCACTGTGGAACTGTTTGCTGTTGCTCAGTTGCCAAGCTATGTCCCACTCTTGGGGGCGCCATGGGCTGCAGCTCACTAGGCTTCCCTGTCCTTCACTATCTCCCAAAGTTCGCTTAAACTCATATTCATTAGGTCACTGATGCTATCCAGCCATCTCATCCTCTGGCGCCCCTTTCTCATTTTGCCCTCAATCCTTCCCAGCCTCAGAGTCTTCCAGTGAGTTGGTTCTTCACATCAGGTGTCCAAAATATTGGAGCTTCAGCTTTAGCATCAGTCCTTCCAATGAACACTCAGTGTTTATTCCCTATAGAATTTACAGTTTTGATCTCTTTTCTGTCTGTAGATGCTAACTTTTGGATGCCTAGGTAGTTAACAGTAGGTAGGTTAGTCCCTTGGAATTCATGATCAACACCACAAACCAAGTGGCTTAAACCAAAGAAGTCTGTTTTCTTAGTTCTGGAGGCCAGAAGTCTAGGATCAAGATGTGGACAGGGCTGCACTCCCCTGAAGCTCTAGGGAAGGTCCTTCTCTGTCCTCCAGTTTCTGGAGGCTGCAGGTGCTCCCTGGCGTGTCTGTGTCACCCCTGTGTCTGTGCCACTCCCGTGTCTTTGTCCCCCCGTGTCTGCGTGTCTGCATCACCCCCGCGTCTGCATCACCACTGAGTCTACGTCACCCCCGTGTCTGTGTCACCCCGTGTCTGCATCACCCCAGGTCTGTGTCACCCCTGTGTCTGCACCACCCCCGTGTCTGTGTCACCCCCATGTCTGCGTGTCTGCGTCACCCCCATGTCTGCATGTCTGTGTCACCTCCGCATCTGTCTCCATCCCACGTGGCCACCCCTACCCAGGCATCACTGTGTCTGGGTTTAGGTCCCACCCTCAAAATGGAGGACCTCACCTTTACCTAATTTCATCTGCGAAGACCCTATTTCCAAAAGTGTCACTTTCTGTGGTTCCAGGGGGTGTGACTTTGGGGGAGTACTGTTAAAGTCACTACAGGGGATAAAAAAATACAGGGAGGCATGGTGCCCCACAGCCAGTCTCTCCCATCAGGAAGCTTCCACCAGCCTCTTATTCTCATCCATCAGAGCAGACAGAATGAAAACCAAAATCACAGAAAGCTAATCAAAGTGATCAAATGATCACAGCCTTGCCTAACTCAATGAAACTACGAACCTTGCCATGTGGGGCCACCCAAGATGAACTGTGGTCATGGTGGAGAGGCCTGACAAAACGTGGTCCACTGGAGGAGGGAATGGCAAACCACTTCAGCATTCTTGCCTGGAGAAGCCCATGAACAGTATGAAAAGGCAAAAAGATAGGACACTGAAAGAGGAACTCCCCAGATCGGCAGGTGCCCAATATGCTGCTGGAGGTCAGTGGGGAAATAGCTCCAGAAAGAATGAAGAGACGGAGCCAAAGCAAAACAGCACGCAGCTGTGGAGGGGCTGGTGACGGAAGCAAACTCCGATGCTGTAAAGAACAGTGTTGCCTAGGAACCTGGGATGTTAGGTCCATGCATCAAGGCAAACTGGAAGTGGTCAAACAGGAGATGGCAAGAGTGAACAATGACATTTTAGAAATTGGTGAACTAAAATGGACTGGAATCGGCAAATTTAGTGCAGATGACCAGTATATCTACTACTGTGGGTAGTAGATATAATGAATGGAGTAGCCATCATAGTCAACAAAAGAGTCTGGAATGCAGTACTTGGGTGCAGTCTCAAAAATGACAGAATGATCTCTGCTCATTTCCAAGGCCAACCATTCAGTGTCACAGTAATCCAAGTCTATGCCCCAACCACTAATGCCGAAGAAGCTGAAGGTGAATGGTTCTCTGAAGACCTACATGACCTTCTAGAACTAGCATCAAGAAAAGATGTCCTTTCAACATAGGGGACTGGAATGCAAAAGTAGGAAGTCAAGAGATACCTGGAGTAAGAGGCAAGTTTGGCCTTGGAGTACAAAACGAAGCAGGACAAAACCTAACAGAGTTTTGCCAAGAGAACACACTGGTCATAGCAAACACCTTCTTCCAACAACACAAGAGAAGTCTCAACACCTGGACATCACCAGGTGGTCAATACTGAAATCAGACTGATTATATTCTTTGCAGCCAAAAAAGGAGAAGCTCTATACGGTCAGCAAATACAAGACTGGGAGCTGACCCTGGCTCAAATCATGAACTCCTTACTGCCAAATTCAGACTTAAACTGGAGAAAGCAGGGAAAGCCACTAGACCATTCAGATATGACCTGAATCCAATCCCTTACAATTAGACAGTAAAATGACAAATAGATTTAAGGAATTAGACCTGATAGAGTGCCTGAAGAAATATGGACGGATGTTCGTAACATTGTATAGAAAACAGGGATCAAAACCATCCTCAAGAAAAAGAAATGCAAAAAGGCAAAATGGTTGTCTGAGGAGGCCTTAAAAATAACTGAGAAAAGAAGAGAAATGAAAGGCAAAGGAGAAAAGGAAAGATATACCCATCTGAGTGCTGAGTTCCAAAAAATACCAAGGAGAGATAAGAAAATCTTCCTAAGAGATCAATGCAAAGAAATAGACAAAAACAATAGAAGGGGAAAACTAGAGAGCTCTTTAAGAAAATTAGAGACACCAAGGGAACATTTCTGCAAAGACGGGCATAATAAAGGACAAAAATGGTCTGGACCTAACGGAAGCAGAAGACATTAAGAAGAGGTGGCAAGAATATGCAGAAAAGCTGCACAAGAGATGTCTTAATGGCCCAGGTAATCATGGCGGGTAGAGCCAGAGTCCTGGTGTGTGAGGCCAAGCGGGTCTTAGGAAAAGTTGCTACAAAGAAAGCCAGTGGCGGTGGTGGAACTCCAGTGGAGCTGTTTCAAATCCTGAAAGATGATACTGTGAAAGTGCTGCATGCAATACGCCAGAAAAATAGGAAAACTCAGCAGTGGCCACAGGACTGGAAAAGGTCAGTTTTCATTCCAATCTCAAAGAAAGGCAATGCCTAAGAATGCTCAAACTACCACACAATTGCAGTCATCTCACACACTAGCAAGGTAGTGCTCAAAATTCTCCAAGCCAGGCTTCAACATTACTTGAACAGAGAACTTCCAGATGTTCAAGCTGGATTTAGAAAAGGCAGAGGAACCAGAGATCAAACTGCCAACATCCATTGGATCATACAAAGAGCAAGAGAGTTCCAGAAAAACATCTACTTTTGCTTCATTGACTATGCTAAAACCTTTGACTGTTCGGATCAAAACAAACTGGAAAATTCTTCAAGAGATGAGAATATCAGACCATCTTATTTGCCTCCTGAGAAATCTGTATGCAGGTCAAGAAGAAACAGAACCAGGCATGGAACAATGGACTGGTCCCATTAGGAAAGAAGCGTGTCGAGGCTGTCTGTTGTCATCTGGCTTGTTTGACTTCTGTGCAGAGCACATCATGCAAAACGCTGGACGGAATGAAGCACAAGCTGGAATAAAAATTGCTGTGAGAAATATCAATAACCTCAGATATGCAGATGACACCACTCTTACCACAGAAAATGAGGAGGTACTAAAGAGTCTCTTAATGAAAGTGAAAGAAGAGAATGAAAAAGCTGGCTTAAAATTCAACATTCAGAAAACGAAGATCAGGGCATCTGATTCCATCACTTCACGGCAAATAGATGGGGAAACAGTGGAAATAGTGACAGACTTTATTTTCTTAGGCTCCAAAATCACTGCAGATGGTGACTGCAACCGTGAAATTTAATGACACTTGCTCCTTGGAAGAAAAGTTATGCCAAACCCAGACAGAGTATTAAAAAGCAGAGCCATTACTTTCCCGACAAAGTCTGTCTAGTTAAAGTTATGTTTTTTTCCAGTAGTCATGTATGGATGTGTGAGCTGGACCATAAAGAAAGCTGAGCGCCGAAGAGTTGATGCCTTTGAACTGTGTGTTGGAGAAGATTCTTGAGAGTCTCTTGGACTGCAAGGAGAGCAAGCCTGTCCATCCTAAAGGAAATGAGTCCTGAATATTCATTGAAAGGGCTGATGGTGAAGCTGAAGCTCCAGTATTTTGGCCACCTGACAGGAAGAGCTGACTCATTAGAAAAGATCCAGATTCTGGGGAAGATTGCAGGCAGGAGGAGACGGGGCGGCAGAGGACAAGATCATCAGATGGCATCACTGACTCGATGAGCACTGGTCTGAGCAAGCTCCGAGAGCTGGCAGCGGACAGGGAGGCCTGGTGTGCTGCAGTCCGTGGGATCTCAAAGATTCGGAGATGACTGTGACTGAACAACAGCAGGGCAAGAAAGTGGATAAGCAGCAACGGTGAAAAGAGGGACAAAGAAAAGATGAGAACAAATTCTGTTGATGTTAGATGGTAAAAGCTTTCATCTGAACCCACTCACCCTAAAACTTGGAACAAGCATTGAACTTACCGCATGAATATTGAACAAAATACGATTACTAAATACTTTAAAAATATAAATTAACAAGAAATTTATTAGAATTCACCAGAAATAATAATTTCATTTTGGAGCAGCAAATATATAATCGCTTGATTAACATTTAATATTTAAAACAGTCTCCTTACTTTTTCACACTTCGCACTTTGCAGCTGGTGCTAGTGGTGAAGAATCTTCCAGCCGATGCAGGAGACCTAAGAGACAGGGATTCAGTCCCTGGGTTGGGAAAATCCCCCGAAGGAGGGCATGGCGACCCACTCCAGTATTCTTGCCTGGAAAACCCCATGGACAGAAAATTCCTCTCTGTTAAGGCTTCCCTGGGGGCTTAGATGGTAAAGACTGCCTGCAGTGCTAGGAGACCCAGATTCAGGCCCTGAGTGGTGAGATCCCCTGGAGAAGGGCACGGCAACCCACTCCATATTCTTGCCTGGAGAATCCCATGGACAGAGGAGCCTGGAGGGCGACAGTCTGTGTGTTACAAAGAGTCAGAAACCAAACCCAACCGAGAGACTATCACTTTTACTTACTTATAATTGATTTACAGTGTCCTATAAGACTCAAGGGTATGAACTGGTGATTCCAGTTTAAAAGGTTATAGTCCATCTATAATTAACATAAAATACCGGCTCTGTCCCCTGTGCTCACCGTAGATCCCTGCAGCTTAGCTGTCCTATGCACAATAGTCTATGCCTCTCAGTCCTATGCCCTACACCTCCCTCCCCTCTTTCGCATCCCCACTGGCAACTCTAGTTTGCTCTCTGTATCCCTGAGTCCAGTTTCTCGGTTGTGATGCTCCCCAGTTTGATAAAGACCTAAATGTAAGACCAGAAGCCATAAAACGCCTAGGAGGAAATGTGGAATAGTCTTTGAGATATATCAGCGATATTTTTCTAGATTTTTCTCCTAAGGTAAAAGAAACAAAAATAACCAAAGGAGATCTAATTAAACGTAAAAGTTTTTGCACAGCAAAGGAAACCATTAGCAAAACGAAAGGACAGTCTACTGAATGGGGGGAAATCTGTGCGAATGTTGCAAACAATAAGGAGTTAGCATCCAGAATACAGCATCAGCTCATACAACTCACCTTCAAAAATTTTTTCAAACAGGCAGCAGGCATGGATAGACATTTTTCCAGAGAAGACATTCAGGCAGCTAACAGGCACATGAGAAGATGCTCAGCATCGTTAATCATCAGAGACATGCAAATCAAAACCACAATGAAGTCACACCTCACACCTGTCAGAATGGCTATCATCAAAAAGAACACAAATGACAAACGCTGGTGGGTGTGGAGGAAAGAGAACCCACGTACACTATTGGTGGGAATGTAAACTGGAGCAGTCACTGTGGAAAACGTACGGAGATTCCTCAAAGAACTAGAAATGAAACCACCACAAGAGCCGACAATTCCACTCCTGACTGTGTATCCAAAGGAAACGAAAATATTAACTGGAAGACACACGCGCCTCACATTCACAGCAGTACTATTTGCATTAGCCAAGATATACAACCAACCTAAGTGTCCATTAAGACACTAGTAGCTAAAGATCTGAAGCGTATATAGGATGGAACACTACTCAGCCTCGGGCTTCCCTGCTGGCTCAGGGGGTGAAGCGTCTGCCTACAGTGCAGGAGGCCTGGGTTCAGTCCCTGGGTCAGGAAGATCCCCTGGAGATGGAAATGGCAACCCACTCCAGTACTCTCACCTGGAAAATCCCATGAACGGAGAAGCCTGGTAAGGTACAATCTGAGCAGTTTCACTTTCTTTCTTTTTTTTTTTTAAAAGAACAGACAAAGAGCAAGAGAGTTCCAGAAAAACATCTACTTTTGCTTCATTGACTATGCTAAAACCTTTGACTGTTCGGATCAAAACAAACTGGAAAATTCTTCAAGAGATGAGAATATCAGACCATCTTATTTGCCTCCTGAGAAATCTGTATGCAGGTCAAGAAGAAACAGAACCAGGCATGGAACAATGGACTGGTCCCATTAGGAAAGAAGCGTGTCGAGGCTGTCTGTTGTCATCTGGCTTGTTTGACTTCTGTGCAGAGCACATCATGCAAAACGCTGGACGGAATGAAGCACAAGCTGGAATAAAAATTGCTGTGAGAAATATCAATAACCTCAGATATGCAGATGACACCACTCTTACCACAGAAAATGAGGAGGTACTAAAGAGTCTCTTAATGAAAGTGAAAGAAGAGAATGAAAAAGCTGGCTTAAAATTCAACATTCAGAAAACGAAGATCAGGGCATCTGATTCCATCACTTCACGGCAAATAGATGGGGAAACAGTGGAAATAGTGACAGACTTTATTTTCTTAGGCTCCAAAATCACTGCAGATGGTGACTGCAACCGTGAAATTTAATGACACTTGCTCCTTGGAAGAAAAGTTATGCCAAACCCAGACAGAGTATTAAAAAGCAGAGCCATTACTTTCCCGACAAAGTCTGTCTAGTTAAAGTTATGTTTTTTTCCAGTAGTCATGTATGGATGTGTGAGCTGGACCATAAAGAAAGCTGAGCGCCGAAGAGTTGATGCCTTTGAACTGTGTGTTGGAGAAGATTCTTGAGAGTCTCTTGGACTGCAAGGAGAGCAAGCCTGTCCATCCTAAAGGAAATGAGTCCTGAATATTCATTGAAAGGGCTGATGGTGAAGCTGAAGCTCCAGTATTTTGGCCACCTGACAGGAAGAGCTGACTCATTAGAAAAGATCCAGATTCTGGGGAAGATTGCAGGCAGGAGGAGACGGGGCGGCAGAGGACAAGATCATCAGATGGCATCACTGACTCGATGAGCACTGGTCTGAGCAAGCTCCGAGAGCTGGCAGCGGACAGGGAGGCCTGGTGTGCTGCAGTCCGTGGGATCTCAAAGATTCGGAGATGACTGTGACTGAACAACAGCAGGGCAAGAAAGTGGATAAGCAGCAACGGTGAAAAGAGGGACAAAGAAAAGATGAGAACAAATTCTGTTGATGTTAGATGGTAAAAGCTTTCATCTGAACCCACTCACCCTAAAACTTGGAACAAGCATTGAACTTACCGCATGAATATTGAACAAAATACGATTACTAAATACTTTAAAAATATAAATTAACAAGAAATTTATTAGAATTCACCAGAAATAATAATTTCATTTTGGAGCAGCAAATATATAATCGCTTGATTAACATTTAATATTTAAAACAGTCTCCTTACTTTTTCACACTTCGCACTTTGCAGCTGGTGCTAGTGGTGAAGAATCTTCCAGCCGATGCAGGAGACCTAAGAGACAGGGATTCAGTCCCTGGGTTGGGAAAATCCCCCGAAGGAGGGCATGGCGACCCACTCCAGTATTCTTGCCTGGAAAACCCCATGGACAGAAAATTCCTCTCTGTTAAGGCTTCCCTGGGGGCTTAGATGGTAAAGACTGCCTGCAGTGCTAGGAGACCCAGATTCAGGCCCTGAGTGGTGAGATCCCCTGGAGAAGGGCACGGCAACCCACTCCATATTCTTGCCTGGAGAATCCCATGGACAGAGGAGCCTGGAGGGCGACAGTCTGTGTGTTACAAAGAGTCAGAAACCAAACCCAACCGAGAGACTATCACTTTTACTTACTTATAATTGATTTACAGTGTCCTATAAGACTCAAGGGTATGAACTGGTGATTCCAGTTTAAAAGGTTATAGTCCATCTATAATTAACATAAAATACCGGCTCTGTCCCCTGTGCTCACCGTAGATCCCTGCAGCTTAGCTGTCCTATGCACAATAGTCTATGCCTCTCAGTCCTATGCCCTACACCTCCCTCCCCTCTTTCGCATCCCCACTGGCAACTCTAGTTTGCTCTCTGTATCCCTGAGTCCAGTTTCTCGGTTGTGATGCTCCCCAGTTTGATAAAGACCTAAATGTAAGACCAGAAGCCATAAAACGCCTAGGAGGAAATGTGGAATAGTCTTTGAGATATATCAGCGATATTTTTCTAGATTTTTCTCCTAAGGTAAAAGAAACAAAAATAACCAAAGGAGATCTAATTAAACGTAAAAGTTTTTGCACAGCAAAGGAAACCATTAGCAAAACGAAAGGACAGTCTACTGAATGGGGGGAAATCTGTGCGAATGTTGCAAACAATAAGGAGTTAGCATCCAGAATACAGCATCAGCTCATACAACTCACCTTCAAAAATTTTTTCAAACAGGCAGCAGGCATGGATAGACATTTTTCCAGAGAAGACATTCAGGCAGCTAACAGGCACATGAGAAGATGCTCAGCATCGTTAATCATCAGAGACATGCAAATCAAAACCACAATGAAGTCACACCTCACACCTGTCAGAATGGCTATCATCAAAAAGAACACAAATGACAAACGCTGGTGGGTGTGGAGGAAAGAGAACCCACGTACACTATTGGTGGGAATGTAAACTGGAGCAGTCACTGTGGAAAACGTACGGAGATTCCTCAAAGAACTAGAAATGAAACCACCACAAGAGCCGACAATTCCACTCCTGACTGTGTATCCAAAGGAAACGAAAATATTAACTGGAAGACACACGCGCCTCACATTCACAGCAGTACTATTTGCATTAGCCAAGATATACAACCAACCTAAGTGTCCATTAAGACACTAGTAGCTAAAGATCTGAAGCGTATATAGGATGGAACACTACTCAGCCTCGGGCTTCCCTGCTGGCTCAGGGGGTGAAGCGTCTGCCTACAGTGCAGGAGGCCTGGGTTCAGTCCCTGGGTCAGGAAGATCCCCTGGAGATGGAAATGGCAACCCACTCCAGTACTCTCACCTGGAAAATCCCATGAACGGAGAAGCCTGGTAAGGTACAATCTGAGCAGTTTCACTTTCTTTCTTTTTTTTTTTTAAAAGAACAGCATTTTTCCATTTGCATCAGAATAGATGGGCTTTGAGAGCATTATACTTCGGGAGATGATTTAAAGACAAACACTGTATGATATCACTTTTATGCAGAAAAAAAAATATATATATTTTAAATTGTTATATATCAAGAAATGGCAACCCACTCCCGTATTCTTACCTGGAGAATCCCATGGACAGAAGAGCCTGGCAGGCTACAGTCCATGAGGTCACAAGAGCTGGACATGACTTGGCGACTAAACGCCCACCAGCAGCAAGCTTTTGGTAAAGACACACTTGTGTCTTCTTAGAGTCTTCCATATGAGTCATCAATACTCTTTCAAATTATTCTGTCCTCTAAGATATTTTCATCATCTAGAGATCTGACTCTTTTTCCGGTAACTCCCCAAAGGTCTGACTTCTGCTCTGAGTGAGGTCAAGGTCTGTCGCAGGCTAGTGAACTTTGCAGCTGCTGACCTGATGGCTCTGTGCTCCCAAGACACATGTGGCTGTGAAGTGAGGCTGGGTGCCAGGCTCCGGGCTCTGCTATTTCTGGGCACCGGATGTTTGAGGCTAGCTGACTCATCTCTCTAGACACCGGTCTCCACGTCCGCAAAATCAGGATGACAGAGGCACCTAAGGAGATATGGTATCACCATTTCTAAACCAGAAAGGCTTGGAAGCTGTCAGCATCCGTGGTAGATCCAGAGGCATGTTAAGGATGCTCTCCAAACCACTCGAAGTGGCCGGACTTGGTCCTGCTGGTCCCCGGTGTATATCTGCCTCCGAGTGGGGAGGAGGTCTCAGGCTCCCTCGGGCTGGAGGCAGGAGGGCTGGCCCACGCCTCCCCTTTTCCTGGGAGCTGTGGCTGTGCGGGGACCAGGGTGCTCGTGGAGGTTCCACTCGTGGTCCAGCTCACACAGCTGCCTGCTGGGAATGTCCCTACCACCGGCTGTCCCCATGGAGCGGCCCCACCTCCACCGAGAGCCCAGAGAGCCGCTGGCGAGGCCACACGAGTGTCTGAGAGGCTGCAGTTTGACTCTGCAAGGAAACCCAGCTTTGCCCTCATGCCTGTCCTCCTGAACCTCTTCAGGGTGACGTTGAGCCCGAGGTCTCCTTGAAGAGCTTCAGCTGTCAGGGGCCACCCGCCTGCTCAGGGCTGCCGGGGCTCTGAGTGTGGAGGTTTAAAGAAACACCACAGCAGGCTACGGCTGTCCCTTTATAAACTGCAAATAAAGCCAACTCTACTCAATCCTTGTCTAACTTTTTGAAAGAAGAAGAACAGTATTTGCTGCCACCTAATCTGGGGCTTTGGTGGCTTGGATGGTAAAGCGCCCGCCTGCAACGCAGGAGACCCAGGTTCGATCCCCAGGTCAGGAAGATCCCCTGGAGAAGGGAATGGCTACCCACTCCAGTATTCTTGCCTGGAGAACCCCATGGTTGGAGGAACCTGATGTGTTACAGTGCATGGGGTCACAAGGAGTCAGACACGACTAAGCAACTTCATTTTCACTTACACTCCACTTAATTTAAAATACCAATGCTATTTCAAATGTGGTAGAAAGAACACACATTACTTGCCCAAACATAAAGAATTCAAGCAACTACCACTTAGACTCTCTGACTTGTTTACTAAAAAGCCACCAACCATAGTATTTCGGGTCATAATACCTTTCAGATCCTTTTCCTAGCAGGACTGAATTCAGCAAATGTGTGAACCACATCATACGCAGCACGGGAATGATTTCTCTGGAAGAAAAGTGAGCTAAACAACGTAAACCTTCCAGGCACACAACGTTTGCTAATTTCAGGCAAGTCCTGTAGAACATGGGCTGTGCCTTAGCGGGTTTGCCCAGAGATACTGTACACCAGGAGCTTCCATGCTTGAGAATGAGAAACACACGTATGTAACGCTCATGTTGCTGAGTAAAAGATCATCTTAAAATATTAGATTTCTGAGTGAGAGGGCAAAGCTCACCCCCAGATGCTCTGGTTGATCGATCTAAACTGAGACTTGAGGGCAAAAAAAAAAAACCCACTCCCCCAAAAAAAACCCCTTTCCAAGTATCTACTTACAACAGGAGAGATGGGCCCGAATACGCAGCCTTCAGAAGCACACTGTGCTCAGTCAGTCCCTCATCTCGGCTTCCCTGAGACCTGCTCAGTTACAGCCTGAGCTGAAGATGAGAGAAGAGGAAAAAGCCAAACCTCCCTCTGACAAGCACTCGGCCGTCCCTCCCCTAAAACTGACCCCCCCATTTCCCGGGCGGGTGGAGGGCGTGGGCACCGCCCGCGGGAATGCTGCGGCTCGCCTGGCCCTGGTCTCCGTGGGGTGGGGGCTGCGGGGACTGGAGCAGAAATGTCATCCGAGGTCTTTTACTCTCCCAGCAGAGTTAATTAAAGCCCTTAATTCTGTGCTTATTCAAGCTAAATAATGCGATGAGAAGGACATTTCATGTTTCACCTGTTTCAGCTCAGCTCAGTTTCTCAGTTGTGTCCGACCCCTTGTGGACTGCAGCACGCCAGCCTCCCTGTCCATCACCATCTCCCGGAGCCTGCTCAAACCCACGTCCATCGAGTCAGTGATGCCATTCAACCCTCTCATCCTCTGTCGTCCCCTTCTCCTCCTGCCTTCAGTCTTTCCTAGCATCAGGGTCTTCTCCAGTGAGTCAGTTCTTCGCATCATGTGGCGAAAGGATTGGAACTTGAGCTTCAGCATCAGTCCTTCCAATGAATATTCAGGACTGATTTCCTTTAAGATTGACTGGTTGGATCTCCTTGCAGTCCAAGGGATCTCAAGCATCTTCTCCAACACCACAGTTCAAAAGCACCAATTCTTCAACACTCAGCTTTCTTTATGGTCCAACTCTCACATCCATACATGACTACTGGAAAAACTAAAGCTTTGACTAGATGGCAAAATAATGTCTCTGCTTTTTAATATGCTAATTTTGTCATAATTTTCCTTCCAAGAAGCAAGTGTCTTTTAATTTCATGGCTGCAGTCACCATCTGCAGTGATTCTGGAGCCCAAGAAAAGAAAGTCTGTCACTGTTTCCATTGTTTCCCACCTATTTGCCATGAAGTGATGGGACGAGATGCCATGATGTCAGTTTTCTGAATGCTGAGTTTTAAACCAGCTTTTTCACTCTCCTCTTTCACCTTCATTAAGAGGCTCTTTAGTTCCCCTTCATTTTCTTCTGTAAGAGTGGTGTCATCTGCACATCTGAGGTTATTGATATTTGTCCTGACAAACTTGATTCCAGCTTGTGCTTCATCTAGCCTGACATTTCATGGATGTACTCAGCACAGAAGCTAAACAAGCAGGGTGACAATATACAGCCTTGATGGATGCCTTTCCCAATTTGGGATCAGTCTGTTGTCCCATGTCTGGTTCTAACTGTCGCTTCTTGATTTGAATACAGATTTCTTAGGAGGCAGGTAAGCTGGTCTGGATTATTATAACCCATGACAGGTTATTTATTATAGTTAACCTGTTTATTATAACATTTATAGTAACAAACTTTTTTTCTACAATTACAAAATGGTCTCCATTTTTTCATCTTGTGGTTTGTAACGTTCTACTCCCAACTTTCTGATAAGTTCCCTTCAGGTTGGAAGTGCATCGAACAATCAGCATCTTCAGAGGTAGCTGTCACCCCATCGGACGTGGAATGAGTACAAAGCCAGCAGACAACGTGTCAGGAAGCTCATGAGCAGACTTAGGGGCTGAGGCCTGGGTCCTGACCATAACCCTGGGGATTACTTTGAGTCTTGCAGTCTTCCCAAGCCTGTTTCCTAAAAGCAAACAAACAAAACCCACAATATGAATACGGATCGGATCATGGTGGGTAGTGCACTGCTGGGGCAAGTGAGGCAATGCTTTGTAAAGACATCTTTGGTCTTTACAGCAAATAGTTGTCCAGGCCGAGTCTCCATTGTGGACAGCCTGGAGTTCCACACGACCTGTCATTTAACGGAGAGTAGAACCACCCGGGAGCAATGCTAGGGATCACTTTTAGAAACAGGTTCATTCAAGGTTCATAGAAAAGGTGAATTTGTCATTCTGAGCTGTGACAGTAAGTGGAAAGACAACGGGAAGCGCATAGCTGTGAGGTTACTGCAATGTCTTCGAGGCACAGCGATAAATTGCCAGGACGTTTTTATGGAGTTTCTTAACCTCTGGCCTTTGGAGGGGGGAAATCAATAAGATATTAAGAAAATCATGAATTAATGTTTCAAAGAATGTAGACATGAGTACGAGCCCCACGGTTCAGATAAACGTCCAGATCGGGAACCTGATGTCTCCTGTAGGGAATGGAAATGTCAGAGACCTCCTGCAGGGGACCATGTGAACCATGCTCTGCTCACCTCCGCGTCCCGTGTGATTCGGAGGATGAAGAACTAGAATGTTCTCTGGATCATCACGGGGAAGTCTCCAGCAGAAACAAAATACACATCATCCCTCTTATGTGAAGTGAAATCACTTTTGTGTCAATTGCATACACAGGGGTTTTCTAATTGATCTTGTCCAGGTTACCAGAGAGACCCCACGTGAGTGTCCTGCTGGGTCACTACGGGCACGTCCCCCTTAACACCTGCCGCTGCGGATGTCCTGTGGGCCGCGTCCCGCCAGGCAGGCACCGGGTGGAGGGTCTGAGGCTTTTCTCTGTGTGTCCTTGTGCCTGGCAGGGCCCCACCTGCCTGAGGAGGAGACTCCCTGTGGACCTGGATGTCACTGTGCTTAGAAAGGACGAGTTGAGGGTGCCAAGGTCTCCATGGAGGTCTGCATGGAGACCTGATGGCAAGGCCGGGAGAAAGCCAGGCACGCATCGGCTAGCTGATCTTCAGCGCTGAGAGTCACACTCTCAGGCGTGGCTTGGATCATGGGGAATCTGGCTCAGACCCTTAGGAGGGCTTCTCACCCGGCTCAGAGTAAAACAGGGAGCCCACGCGGAGCGCTGTCGCCCACCCCAGCCTCTGGCCCCGCCTTTCCCCCAGCTGTCACTCCGTGCCCTGCCCACTTGCCTTCCAGTCCATAAGTAATTGCCCCCTGGCTCCCCCAGGATCTCCGCCCTCCTCCCTGGACCTGGGCCGTGACCTCCAGCAGCCTCTCCGAGCCCTGTACCTGAAGGAGCCTTTCCAAGCCCATCGGTGCCTGGAACAGCGCTCGGGTGGGGCTGACTTTGGAGGATGCAAGTGGGGGTGGGGGTGCCCTGCTGCTCACCGTGACCTCAGCCTGTGAAGCCTCCCTTACCCCTCCCCGCTCCCCATGCCCCAGAGCACTGTGGGGCAGTTTACCCAGAACAAGAGGAAACACAGTCCATCCCTACAGGGCAGTGGGCGCTGGAAGTCAAGGGCCAACCCAGGAGCCAAGTTCTGGAGGCCATGTCCCCGCTTAGCCGCCCATAGGCGCCCGAGGCTCCTTGTACCCGGGTTCCTCCAGTGCCTGCGGGCAGCCGAGTCTGTCCACGGGCTCTGACTGCGGCACTGATGGGACTGGAGTCACCTGCAGGTGAAAGTCCAGGGCTAAGACCCCTGGACGCCGCCCAGCCCTGAACAGAACCCATGGAGCCAGACCTGGGCGCCGAGTGTCCGAGCATCAGGGCCTGAGGGCTTGGAAGCTCTCCGTCCCTCTGACGCACTCATGAGATGCTCTGATGCTCAGAGCCCGGGCCTGGCTCCACGGTCCGGTCCAGGGCCGGGCGGATTCCAGGGGCATCAGACCTAACCTCTTCGCTGCCTTTCCCCCTGTGTCAGCCGGGTGCCTGCATGCCCTGGGCCAGCTTGGCTCCGTGGTCGGGCAGGGAGAGCCCCAGCTGGCTGGCGGGTCAGGGCTGAGCTGCGGGTCCCCTGTGAAGGTCTCTCGGATGCCAGTGCTCCCCTGGACAATGCACGAGGTGGAACCGTGCAGAACCTGGGGTTTTGAACGGAAGGTCTGTGATCGTGTATTCCCAGGCGATGTCGCCCAGCCGGCCCGTGGTTGTCACTCTGACAAGGAGCATGGAGGCTCAAGGAAGTGACTCGAATGCTCCCCTCTGCCCCGATGTGCTCACAAACAGGAGCGGCTCTGCTCTGAGCCTCGGATGAGAGTGGTCATGTCCCGACATGACCGGCCTGCCAGCCAGGGGTTGGGATGTGCTGAGGTTAACAGTCACAAAGAAACCGCACTTTAGTTCAAGAGACACAGGAGCAGACACTTCTCTGCACTGGATGGCAGGGGTGGAAGTGGTGTCAGGACCGGGTGGGGGCCCTCAGGGGGGTCGGGATGAGGTCGGAGAGACTTGAGGAGTCAGGAAATGGCCTGTGAGCTCCCCACCATTCCTGTAGCCGTGACTCCCCACCCTTGGTCTCCACGGAACCTCTGTCCCCTTCTCTGAAAGCAAGACTTGCACGTCCAGACTGGATGTTCAAGGCTGGCATTGGGAAAGCACCATCTGAATTCCCCCAGAAGGAACTGGTCTTCCTGGAAAAATCCAGCATGTCTTCAGAGAGGGAAGAGAGACATGGGGGTCCTCACTTCTGTTTGCAGCGGAGTAGGAGACAGGTGGATGTCTCAGCTTTGCTAGCCTGGTGCACAGGACGGCACGTGGCTCCCCCCCCACCGCCCCCCCGCCCAGGACGCACAGCCCAGGTGAGCAGGCCCCAGGTGGCCTTCCTCACAGGACCAGCACGCGTGAGAGGTGGAAGGGGTGTCGAGCAGGCGAGGGTGTTTTCAGGATTGGCTGATCCGTGTCGGCTCGACCCGTTACCAGGCGGCGGGGAGGCTGGAAAGTCAGCCGGTCATGGATCGGCTTCCCTCGACCCTTTGCCCCCGTTTCCAGGGACCCCTGAGTATGTGTTGAGCAGGAGGCTCCAGCCTTGCTTGCTGGGCGCTCCTGCGGAGCCCTGAGCAGGTGATGAAGCAATAGGGTGCGGGGGGAGGTGGAAACGCCCAGGAGGGTCAAGAGCTGCCCACCCCCGCTGGACTGCTTGTGAGGGGTGAACCCTCGTCCCACCCGGGACAGGACTTGCAGGCTTCTGGGGCACTCACAGCACCAAACCCAAAGAGGAAAGCCTGGGTCTCCTTCCAGGACCTTGAACCTCCAGGTTCCAGGACAGCCCGAGGGCCACATCTGGAGAGGAAATAGCGAGACTAAAGGCATGCAGGAGCACGAGGTGAGAACGGTGGCCTCACCAGGAGGCGAGGGGCTCACGGGACTCCGGCAGCGAAGCGCCGATCTGAAGCCCCGCGGGGAGGCACTGAGGATGGGAGGCTGCGGGGCTGGGCTGGAGACAGGAGCCTCGGTGCCCTGGAAGATGCTTGGGCAGACCATCGCCTGAGCCACAGAATGTCTCTGAATCCTCAGGTCTCCGCAAGGTAACCGTACGGCTTCACAGGCTGTCATGAAGGTTCATCCAGGCAGTGGGTGGCTGGGAGGGAGGCGTTCTCCCAACCTCGGGGAGGCCCGGGGGTTGTACAGCCAGTGACCATGACTCCTGATGCTGGGAGACAGAGAATCCAAAGCTGTCATGGTTGACAGATGATACGATCACCAACCCAGAAAAAAACAAACAGATTTAATTACTCAAGCTATAAGAGCCAGTAAGAGCTCAGAAATTTGCCAGATACAAAAATCAGCAGCGTGCTTGAACCAGTAATGCCCATACAAAAATACAAATTATTTACAGTGGCCACAGAAACTATAAGACACACAATACCTCTATAAAGAGGCATTTAACATTTTGACAAAAGACATAGACTATGATCTGAATGAGTGGGTGAGATTTTTCCATGCTTCTAGCTGGGACAGCTTAACATTTAAAGATGTCAGTTCCCTCAAATTTCATCATCTATGAAATTCATGAAATCCTCAGTAACATTCTGGTTTGACATACAGTAAACTTAAAATTTCATGGAAGAATACAATTTCATAAAGACATATATTGTTGGTGTTCAGCTGCTCAGTCATATCTGACTTATGGACTGTAGCACGCCAGGCTTCCCGGCCCTTAACCATCTCCTGGAGTTTGCTCAAACTCATATCCATTGAGTGGGTGATGCCATCCAACCATCTCATCCTCTGTCGCTCCTTTCTCCATCCTACATCAACCATATAAAACAAAAGACAGACAGCAGACCAGTCCTCCGAGATTCTAAGAAATACATAACCACAATCACAAACATTGCACAGTATTATTGACATAAAACCGGGCAGACAAAGCGGTGAAATGGAGTGTAGAGCTGAGAGGTACACATGTGTGTCTATCAGACTAAACCATGATAAAGGTGGCCCCGCAGTCAACAGGGAACGGATTTGTGGTTTAGCAGTGGAGATGGAAAAGAAACTTCCTATGTGAGAAAAATGGGACTGGCTCCTTTCTTTATACCAGACACAGTGGTGGACTCAAGCGAAATACTTAAACATGGAATGTAAGGCTCTAGGTTCATAGAAAACATGGGAGCTGAGTAAAGATTGGGGAGTGGAGGAGGACTCCGGGAACGCACCCAAGCCGGAACCATCAGGAGCACACGGGGATGCTGACTCTGGGATGGGAACGGGAGGAAGCCGTCAGACCAGAGGCAGGTTGGGGTGTGCAGGCCCGGGGGTCTAGAGAAGAGACGGTCGGTGGCATCATCTGTTCATACTTCCAGGGAATCCTTAAGCCGAACACCCAGAAAGTGGATCAACCCAAGTGACAAATTAAGTGGGAAAACGCTTTGGGAGGAGCCCATTATAAGGTCATAAATTTATTAGATAAAACAATTGTGCATTGTCGGACCATGCCAGCGTTAAATTCCCATTCATGTGGCTGAGACTGGATCTTTCCTATAATTTCCTGGAATCATAACTGACAGAGATTGAATTATTCTGGAACACGTTGAAGATAATGGGCTAAAACGACAGGCTCTCTTTTATTCATGGGGGTATATATTTTTAATTGTTTTTTAGAAAGTCGTTAGGAAGGGACAGTTGAGTCACAATTAAGTTTTACTCTAAAGATGTAATTAAACACATGCTTCAATGTCTGATTTCAGGGTTCCTTGGTGTATAAAGCACAGTGGCTGTGCCAGTGAGTTCNNNNCTGCCAGCCGAGGCAGGACTCACTGACCTCCCCTGACCTTCTCCACAGTTTATGGAAGTGACTCCAAACCACGCATCATAAAATAAATGAGTTTTCCTCCAAGGAGACGCAAATAAGTAAACGGGAGGCCCCACGATAAAGCCAGGGTGCACAGCGTGGTGCTGAGACTCAGCTGCCCACCAGCCTGACTGCGCTGGTGCCAGCTGGCTGGACTGTGTGGAACAGAATTGCTTTTGGTGCCCGGATCCAGCCGATCCGGGTTCAAGCCCTGAGTCACTGCTTCCTGGCTGCATGACCTCAGTGACCTTGAGAGAGGCGCATGGTCCTCACCTAGGTCTCCATCTCTGTGCTTGCAGGCGGTCCTCAGGGGTAGGTTAAGTGAGGCTAGTGGACAGGGCGGGCGGCAGTGATGTCCCGACGATGATGATCACTGCTCTTGGAGGGGGGGCGGATATAAAAGTAATGACGAGTCATTTCTGATCACTCTGTCGGACAAGATGAATAAATACGACTGAGCCGCTAAACGATAGGTGGACAGGATTACTTAAGGAAGAGTGACAGCTTTTATGAGGTCTGTGGGACTGATGTAAATTATAGCCTAGAAACCTCGGCGCAGCGTTAGGAGCGGCTTGACTCCGCGGCGGAGGGAGCTGGCTGGGCCCAGCTCCGCTCTGCCCTGGGCCAGACCTGCCTTCCTTTCCGCGCTTCCAGCACCGCTGAGGGCTAAAGGACTCCCCGACAAATGGACCCATCTGCAGCTCGGGGACGCACGCCGAGTGGCCTGCGTGGGCTGCACCAGCGGCCAGCGAGCGGGGATGCGGCGGAGCAGCGCCGCGCTCAGCCGTGCGCCTCGGCTCTGGCGCCGCCGGCACAGCCGGAGCCGCCCAGGCCTGCCGCGGGGTGACCGCTGCCGCGCCTTCTCCCTACAGTCGTTTCTGAGTGGAATTCCTGCTCACGCCCCTGTCCTCGGGCCTCTTGTGTGCCCGAGAGCAATGCCACGTGTGGTCTCTCCAGCTTCCAACTCCGATGCGCGGGATTCTGTATCCTGAGCCCCCATCTTCAGGTAGGCTGGTCTTAGCCATGCCCCTTCCGTGTGTCACACAGGGTTTCCCCAGAACATAGACTTCTGATGATTGCGTGGGCTTCCCTGGTGGCTCAGATGGTAAAGAATCTGTCCGCCATGTGGGACACCTGGGTTAGATCCCTGGGTTGGGAAGATCCCCTGGAGAAGGGAATGGCAACCCACTCCACTATTATTGCCCGGAGAATTCCATGCACAGAGGAGCCTGGTATGGGCTTCAGTCCACGGGTCACAAGGAGTCAGACACGGCTGAGCCACTTGTACTTTTGTGCTTGCTCAGCCGTGTCTGATTGTTTGCGACTCCGTGGACTGTAGCCCATACCAGGCTGCTCTGTCCATGGAATTTTCTAGCAAGGAAGACTGGAGTGGTTGATCACTGGCTGCCAGTTAACATTGGAGATGAGCTGCTAATATTGACATAGACATTTAATACGTTTAGGAATAAGGTTTCAACTCCTACTGTGAGTGCTAAGTGTAGCCATTATTAGGGGCATGGAAGTGCGTTTTTCTGCTCTTAGTCCCACGTTTTTAATGCTTCCCTATGCACTGGTTGCCTGCATGAACGCAGAGGCAACTTCTTTTTCTCTCACAGCAGATGTGGTCACAAGACTGGCTTTGGCCATTCAAGTGTCAGTGGCAATGACGCACGTCACGCCTGGGTGGAGACTTTCAGAGCAGAAGCCCGCCGCTCTAGGATGCACTTTTGGGCAAACAAATGCAACAAGAGCTTCACCCTCAGCCATCTGCTCCCTTCTTAGGAGCCATTCTTGCTCATCCACTCAGAAGGCGAATGCTTACTTCAACACACTTGCCATTCAGGTGAGGGTTTTGAACTGTCAGTTTGAAAAATAACCAGCAATATTTAGTTGAGCACTTCCTATATGCTTCATGCACCCGTTGACTTAAGACAAACTCCAGGAGAGTGGTTTTCTTATTATGATGATACAGATAGGAGTAATCAACCTGAACTTGGCCCCCTGAAGCCGTGATCTGAACCCTAAGAACCGGACTAAGGAATTCTACACATGACTTTGCCAATGGTATTAGTAGTGCCCTATGAAAAATGCATGCACATATAGTAAACTGAAGCTGAAGCGCCAATGTTTTGACCACCTGATGTGAAGAGCCTACTCGTTGGAAGACTATGATGCTGGAAAAGACTGAGAGCAGGAGGCAACAGAGACTCAGATGGTTGGATGGCATCGTTGACTCAATGGACATGAGTTTGAGCAAACTCCAGGAGATGGTGAAAGACAGAGAAGCCTGGCGTGCTGCAGTTCATGGGGCACAAAGAGTCAGACATGACTTAGTGATTGAACAACAGCAAACGGTAGGAATGGGGTCAAAGGGCTCCAATTCCACCCTGGAGGAACCTCCGGGGAGAGGCTGATGAGAGCTCTGTGCCACAGGAGAAGAGAGGAAAGCCTTCGGGTTGTATGAGGAAGGGTGGCCTGGAGCCGGAGTGCTACTCTGGGCCCTGATGGCGTATTGCTTCTTGCAGGGGCTCCCACCCAGCTGTGCCGGTGAAGCGCGTGGCTCTTCACCTCCGTGTGGTCTCTTCTGTGCGCCCGTCGGAGGACGTCGGGGAGCTGAGCTCACACACAAGAACACCTGTCCACACTCTTACCAGCACCTGGCTGCAGGACGTCGGGAAGCTGAGCTCACACACAAGAACACCTGCCCACACTCTTACCAGCACCTGGCTGCAGGACGTCGGGAAGCTGAGCTCACACACAAGAACACCTGCCCACACTCTTACCAGCACCTGGCTGCAGGACGTCGGGAAGCTGAGCTCACACACAAGAACACCTGCCCACACTCTTACCAGCACCTGGCTGCAGGACGTCGGGAAGCTGAGCTCACACACAAGAACACCTGCCCACACTCTTACCAGCACCTGGCTGCAGGACGTCGGGAAGCTGAGCTCACACACAAGAACACCTGCCCACACTCTTACCAGCACCTGGCTGCAGGACGTCGGGAAGCTGAGCTCACACACAAGAACACCTGCCCACACTCTTACCAGCACCTGGCTGCAGGACGTCGGGAAGCTGAGCTCACACACAAGAACACCTGCCCACACTCTTACCAGCACCTGGCTGCAGGACGTCGGGAAGCTGAGCTCACACACAAGAACACCTGCCCACACTCTTACCAGCACCTGGCTGCAGGACGTCGGGAAGCTGAGCTCACACACAAGAACACCTGCCCACACTCTTACCAGCACCTGGCTGCAGGACGTCGGGAAGCTGAGCTCACACACAAGAACACCTGCCCACACTCTTACCAGCACCTGGCTGCAGGACGTCGGGAAGCTGAGCTCACACACAAGAACACCTGCCCACACTCTTACCAGCACCTGGCTGCAGGACGTCGGGAAGCTGAGCTCACACACAAGAACACCTGCCCACACTCTTACCAGCACCTGGCTGCAGGACGTCGGGAAGCTGAGCTCACACACAAGAACACCTGCCCACACTCTTACCAGCACCTGGCTGCAGGACGTCGGGAAGCTGAGCTCACACACAAGAACACTTGCCCACACTCTTACCAGCACCTGGCTGCAGGACGTCGGGAAGCTGAGCTCACACACAAGAACACCTGCCCACACTCTTACCAGCACCTGGCTGCAGGACGTCGGGAAGCTGAGCTCACACACAAGAACACCTGCCCACACTCTTACCAGCACCTGGCTGCAGGACGTCGGGAAGTTGAGCTCACACACAAGAACACCTGCCCACACTCTTACCAGCACCTGGCTGCAGGACGTCGGGAAGCTGAGCTCACACACAAGAACACCTGCCCACACTCTTACCAGCACCTGGCTGCAGGACGTCGGGAAGTTGACACACAGGCCATAGAGTGGGAGGACTAATTCATTTTCTTTCTAGTAAGAGAAATTACGAGAAATATTTCCTGATGGTGAAATTGTGTGTTTAGAATGTGTGTGTTTTGAATTTTATTCTTGTAGCAGAAACATGACTGAAAGCATTATAGTCATCTAAGCTGTTGATGGAATTCTTAATTTTATATGTTTTAATTCAGAACAATACGACTTTTTGTAATTAATACTACTGAAGCTTTTATGCATGGTGTCCTTGTGTTTGTTAAATATATGCTCATCAGTGTAATTATTTTCAACCTGCAGCTGGTTTTATGGCTTTTGTTTGCACTTTAACCTGCGACAGTGAAAACTACTCTATAAAGCACTTCTGCATTTTTGTCTGTAAAAGTTACTGTATGTGGAAAATATAAAAACTCAATACTGTTAAATATATAAATGGCAATGAGTGGATTTGGATTTTGTTTCTATTGTAGGAAAATCTGATTTCCTTGACTGATCGAATGTGGGTTGCTAAGAAGACCAAGAAGTTGAGAATACCTGTTTGAGAAGGTGGTGATCCCATTTCACTGTGCCCTCCCCATAGGTGCAGAAACTGAAAAGGCTGAGCAGAAGCCACATCATCCAAGTCCCTTTCTCTCCCTGAAGTCCTCACATTGGCTGCTTGTCACCTGCTGCAAGGAGATGACTGTGCGAGGACTATGAGCCTCTGTCATCTGGTCCTCCCACTGGAGTGATTTAATCACAAGGCAGTTACTGGGAAGGCCAGCAAAGCTGCCGAGAGAGCTCAGTGACAGTGTGCCCACTGATGGCTGCACAGGCTGAGAGGCGGCCATCTCCAGAGGGCGCTCAGTCATGGTGTGCACAGGAGTCCAGCCTGCAGACGTCTTGTCCTGTAGCCGATCCGAGCCACGCAGCTAGCTGGCTCTCTGCGCACTGAGCGGTTGGAAGGCAGTTCGGGGGTAAGTCAGGAGACATTCATGCTCATTTAGTGAGGCCGTGCAGAATGAAAGCTGAAGAAGTGATTCAGTGGGCCAGGATTGGGGAGAGTTTGAACCAGTTTCAGAAAAGCATTTTGCAAGAAACAAAAGCCAAAGAGGTCCAGTGGGCTAGTTCTTTAAGCAGCTACACTGCTGTGCATATTGCAACCAATAGCAGCAAGAGCCTGGGTCACAGAGGTCTGCTCGGCCCACACAAACTCTCGTGTCCTCACTCACTGGCACACAGGCACATTGTTAAATGGAGTGAGCGTCCAAGCAGGGGCTGAGGATGGATCCACCAATCCCCTCCCTGTCCATTCCTCCTCCACTTGTGGTGTGCATGTGTATGCCTGTGTGCAAATGAACTTGCATGAGTGTGTAAGTGAATGTGGATGTGTGTGTGTTGGAATCTGTGTAAGCATACATGTAAGTGTTATAATCACATTTGCAGTTTTGGCTCCCTCCCAGGAAGTGGTAAGGAGAATAGAAAGCTGTGTCCACAACTTTTGCCAGAGTCATTTCTGTGGAGGGTTGAGAACTGGTGTTGAGGGTGATGTGTTGAAGACTGGGCTTCCTGATTAAATACCACCCACCTCCATCAAAACCCAGGAGAAGCAAAAACAAAGGGAAATATATTTTTTAAAAAGAGATAAATGCCATTTTCAGTTAAAGAAATGTCATCTTCACTTGTGGATTTTCCCAACAACTAACTGCAAACTGGAAAGGCAATAGGCCAAATCTTATGAAAATGTGCCGAACCCTTAAAGTGACACATTTGTGAGGATCAGTGCTGAGTATGTTTTATTTTTGTTTAAGGGCCATGAGACCCACGACTGTGGTTGGACCACAGGAAAGCAAACCCAGTTCCCTACCAAGTAGTGTCAGAGAAGAGCCAGCTGGGGGAAAATGATGCTCGCAAGCATTTTCCTCATCTACTGCCCGCTGCTCTGGGGGCTTAGGAGTCAGGCCAGGTGGAGGGGAAGCAAGGATCAACAGTGATGTGGAGAATGTCTGGAAACTAGAGGGCATACACGTCACTCAGGTAACGTGGTGATCAGACCATTTACGGTTTGTCTGAGACTTCAGGTCCAGTGAAAAGCTAAGTATCTTTCTGAGTAATTTCCATTTGTTCCTCCTTAAGGTCCTTGTAGTGTAGATCTGACACCACAAAGATGAGTGAAATCACGAAGGAGCTAGAACAAGACCTGGCCCAAAGATTAAGAAAGTTAAAGAAGGAACATAATATAAGTTAAAAAAAAGGGGGGGGGGAGCAATATACACACACAAAAAAAGAAAAAAAAAAATCCAAAGAGTTTAGAGTATTTGTTCACTATCCTCTCAAATTGCAGGCACTATCAGTTATTGAAAAATTAGGGGAAAATGAACATAAATACTCAAAAGAGAGAGTATACAATCATTGAAGAAAGAAAGAAGTAAATTTACAGAGTTTGGGGAATAAATTTAAGAGGAAAATAGACATTTACAGAAATTAAAATCATGTTATAAACAAACCAAGGAAAAACAGAATAAATGCAACTGAAACTAAAAAGTATAGTGAATGGGCTTTACGAGACTGCTGCGTTAAACACTGTGAGTGTCTGCTGTTGGTTTTGCCCATTCAACTTATGAACTTTCTTCAGTGTTTGCTGAATATCTCATTTTATGTCAGATTGTTTACCCAGATTAGTTTGCAAACAAGGCAAGGTGGAATGATTTGGTTCCTTCCAGTAAACACCCACAGGGGACTAGTCCCAACAGTAAAAATGATCACTGAACTCAAAGACAGGCTAGTAGAATGTGTCCAAGCTGAGAGACAGAGAAATATATAACACAAGCTGTGGTCAAACCAGTTCACATTAAGCAAAGGTGGAGTCCTAAAGAAAAGCAGAAAGAATGGGCAGAAGGAATAGTGGGAAAAATGATGAGTGGGCACTGTCTAAAACCGATAACAGAAGAATTGGTTATTACCCACTGATCCTCAATGCTCCGTGAACTCAAACCAACAAAAACAAAACATGATTCAACAAGACAAACACATTTAGACACATCATAGTCAAATTTCTAAAAAGAAGATAAAAAGAAAAAAACCAAAAAGCTTAAGAAACAAGAAACATTGCACCAAAGGAGATGCAGATGACTTTTGAATAAAAATTATGGAAGCCAGGAGACAGTAGATATTCAAAGAGTTGGCAGGAAATCTGCCAAGCTAGGATTTATTTCTGGCAAATGGGCACTGTAACCAGTATTGCAGAATGTTTTTCAGAATAAACAGTAATAATGCCACATGGAAGCACACGGTTTCAGAAAATACCAAAGAGCACCTGGAAACAGCAAATGTGTGAGTGGACACATAGAAAAATGCTGCCAGGGCAAAGCAAAACAAATGCTGTAATTTGTGGGGAGTGTGGTGAGAGGGCAACTTGATGCACTGAGAGAAAAGCCAAGTGGCAGCTCCTCTGGGGCAGAGGAGGACAAATGTGCTGAACGTGCTTCAGCTGCTATTGAACTTGACAGTGGCTGCAGAGCACGTGGAAGGATGCCTCTTCACTGGCTGCTTCAGTAAACAGCTAAGGTTTAGCGCCCTTCACACAAAGGCTTTTGGAAAAGACCCTGATGCTGGGAGAGACTGAGGGTGGGGGGAGAAGGGGATGACAGAGGATGAGATGGCTGGATGGCATCACCGGCTCAATGGATGTGAGTCTGAGTGAACTCCAGGAGTTGGTGATGGACAGGGAGGCCTGGTGTGCTGCAGTCCATGGGGTTGCAAAGAGTCGGACACAACTGAGTGACTGAACTGAACTGAACACAAATGTTTATGCATGTTAATCTTCAAATTTAAAATGATTGTGAGGCAACAAAAATGAAAATTTTAAAATGCACCATTTTAAGGAATTTGGCTATTAAAAAAAGAAAGATTCAGCTGAGAAAATTCAAATGCATTTGATTTTGTTGCTTTTAAGATGAAACATAGCTGACTTTGCTTTTAGGCTGAGGTGATGGAGCAAAGTAGGAAGGAAACAAGCAAATATACCCACACACATAGATTCTCACCAGTGGGAGCCAAGGGGAGGAGATAAATAGTTCCAAGATGACCAAAAAGCCAAGAAGCACATCGAGTACCGAGGGTGAGAAATAGGGCTATGATGGGCTGGTGGAGGAAGAAATGTGTGAGAAAATGCATATTTAGATGAGGAGAGGGACGCTGACAGAATTCACTGCAGGCAGCTGGTTTTCTCAAGTCTAGGGCATAGCAGGCATCTGCCAGGGGCTAGGGTGGCACTGCCGGGGACTAGGGCGGTACCTGGAGGCCACACCGATGGTCTGCAGTGGTCCCTCCAAGCAAGAGCAGCCCACACTGTGTGAGCATTTCAGCAAGTCAGGTCGAAGAGGGACTGAAGGTCACGGGACTGTCTTTCAGAGGTTTTCATTACTGGGGGATAAGATTAGAAGGGGCTGGCAGACACTGGAACTGGGATGAAGCCTGTGGTGCCACAGGTTTGATGGGAACGGAGACTAAGTCAGCAGGATGGAGGAGACCCAAAGGAAGGGGTCTCGGTGCAAACACACGAGAGGAGAGTTCCAGACGGAGCTCAGGCGTTTGGGCTGGCCTGGGGGAGGCTGCGGGAATGCAGCCGTGGACGTGGGTCCCTGAGGCTGCGAACCTGTGGGGCAGGCCCGCAGCCTGGTACAGGCTGGTCCCCTTGGGTGGCAGCAGGGTGACGGGGAGAGGAGGCTTTGAGCACCTGTGAAAACCTTCAGTTACCTGTGGATTTCTAGTAATTGGAATGGAAATATGATGCCATTGACGATTCATCTCGTGTTACTTTTACTCACTTCAAGTAGAGGCGCGTGAGAACAGGTTTTGTGGTAGATTGATGTAGAAAGGCTCCAGTGATCTACGCCTCTCTGTATCTACCACTTGGATCATCCCTCCCACAATAATTCTGACTTGGGGCTTGATTGGACTGTGAGGAAACAGCAGACATCATCCAAGCAGAAGCTTGTAAGGAGCTTGCGTGTTGGGGCTTATACCCTCTTGTTGAGCCCTGAGGTGACTGTGAAGAATTCTGGTCTTGTCTGCTGGGGGATAAGATGCCCTGTGCAGCCAGGCTGAGTCTCACAGCTTGGGCCCTCTGGAACAACCAGATATGTGAAAGCTGGCACCTTGGAACTCCCATAGAGCTCGGCCAGACCAGGAGGGGCTGCCCAGCTGACCCGAGGGAAACAATGAACATTCATTGTTCAAGCCAGTAAGGTTTTTGAATCTTCTGTTACAGGACAATGACTAACTTAACACAATTTACGAACAAATAAGAATGCTTTTATTCTTAGAACACTGGAAAACTATCTCCACAATATTTTTTTTAATAGGTAAGTTTTAGAAGACTATATACTGGATTTGAGATTGCAATGGATCAGAATATGTCACTCCACTAATACGCCCCTTTGGCGCAAGGAGTATTTTGAATTGAAGGCAACTGAGAATCAACAGACACAGGTAGATTTCTCTTCCCTCTGTTTCTGCTTAAGAGCAGGACAAGCACTTCCCTGCGTGCCCGTGTCCTTCTGGAGAGTCGCACGGACAGAGGAGCCTGGCAGGCCACAGGCCATAGGGTCGCAGAGAGTTGGACATGACTGAGGCAACTTGGCGTGCGTGGCATGCCTTCTAAACCTGCTACTGAAGACAGGGTTAGCACCCAGGTGAGACGGCAGAAAACCCCGATGCTGGGAGGGACTTGGGGCAGGAGGAGAAGGGGATGACAGAGGGTGAGACGGCAGAAATGAAATTCTCTATAAACCCAGATCTTCTGTTAAGTTTCCCCCGTACATTTCTTTCTCAGTTTCCCAGTTTATCGTCTGTGAAGACAAACTCTCGGTTTGTTGTTAAAATGGTATATAAGCCTCTGAGTCAAAACACTTCTTCGAGTTGAACTTTTCTGTGAACTCCCTTTCACATAAAATATTAATGAATATTATTATAAATAATTATATAATAAAAATATATCTATGAAAGTGAAAGTGAAGTCACTCAGTTGGGTCCAACTCTTTGTGACCTGTGGACTATAGTCCACGAAGCTCCTCCGTCCAAGGGATTCTCCAGGCAAGAATACTGGAGTGGGTTGCCATTTCCTTCTCCAGGGGATCTTCCTGACCCAGCGGTCGAACCCAGGTCTCCTACATTGCAGGCAGACGCTTTAACCTCGGCACCACCAGGGAAGCCTAAAAAAAAAAAGTATATATATATATATATAAAACAATAATAAATAAAGTAGAGATAACGCATTTCTTTCTCTTAATTCATCTTTCGTCAGTTAAATTCACAGACCCCCGGAGACAGTACCTAAGAGGATACAAGAAAACACTTTTCCATCCTGAGAGTTTAATTAATGGGTATCTTTTTCTTTCTTCCTATACATTTCAGGATTATTTGACTTCTTCATATAAGCCTGAGTTTCTTTTACTATTAAACTGAAAATAGGTTAAAATGTTAAGACACAATGCTAATCTATCAAATATATAATATTATAAAATACCAAAAATAGTCCATGATTACTCTTTTTCTGATACCAAGTTTTCAATTTTTATTTACATGTATTCTGACTCTAGAAAATGGCAACAGAAAAATGAGTTAATAAATGAGGTAGATTTCTCCAAAGACATCGGATTGGCTTCATAAAACAGAAGTCGAGAGACCAATTTGGCAAGCAGGGTGGGCTTTTTGACAAAGCAGCTTTATTCTCATTAGAACATGCAATGATTGCAGACTGGCTTTGAAGATTTTTCTCTTTTTAAAGTTTGCTTCAGTAACGTACAGAAAATAGGATAAAATGCCTTTTTTGCTTCCTGGCATTGATGTCTCTGCCGTGTTTCCAATTTGAAGTATTTCTTTTTTTTGCAATGAAAATCAAAAAATCATTAAATGATGTTAGAGACAGCAGGAAGTATGTAAGAATCATAGAGCATCTTGCTGCAGCTTATATTATTTCATTATCTAAATCAGTGGGCAATGATTTCTTATATATCAAAGCTTATAATTATTTTTCAGGGATATGAACCATGGAGGGAAAATGGGAGCTTGAGGATGGTGTCAGTCAAAGAGCCAGGGTTTCTGCAGAAAAGTGGAGGAATTTGCCCAAAGAGCAATTATGTAAATAAAATGTGCCGGAGGCTAGAATAATTTCACTGTCACCCACTGACAGAAATGGCCCCGGGCTCAGGCCCATGAGCGCTCACCTGGGGAGGCAGATTCAGTGGCCTCTCCTCCCCCCAAAATATCCCGGGTTTAATTTATTTGCTCCTGCCTATAGAATGTTGGAAGGCGGGTCTGCCCTGTCGCTGTGATTGTCTGCTGGAGACGGTTCTCCAGGAAAGCGTGGCCCCCTACGGTCGAACCCAGGTCTCCTACATTGCAGGCAGACGCTTTAACCTCGGCACCACCAGGGAAGCCTAAAAAAAAAAAGTATATATATATATATATAAAACAATAATAAATAAAGTAGAGATAACGCATTTCTTTCTCTTAATTCATCTTTCGTCAGTTAAATTCACAGACCCCCGGAGACAGTACCTAAGAGGATACAAGAAAACACTTTTCCATCCTGAGAGTTTAATTAATGGGTATCTTTTTCTTTCTTCCTATACATTTCAGGATTATTTGACTTCTTCATATAAGCCTGAGTTTCTTTTACTATTAAACTGAAAATAGGTTAAAATGTTAAGACACAATGCTAATCTATCAAATATATAATATTATAAAATACCAAAAATAGTCCATGATTACTCTTTTTCTGATACCAAGTTTTCAATTTTTATTTACATGTATTCTGACTCTAGAAAATGGCAACAGAAAAATGAGTTAATAAATGAGGTAGATTTCTCCAAAGACATCGGATTGGCTTCATAAAACAGAAGTCGAGAGACCAATTTGGCAAGCAGGGTGGGCTTTTTGACAAAGCAGCTTTATTCTCATTAGAACATGCAATGATTGCAGACTGGCTTTGAAGATTTTTCTCTTTTTAAAGTTTGCTTCAGTAACGTACAGAAAATAGGATAAAATGCCTTTTTTGCTTCCTGGCATTGATGTCTCTGCCGTGTTTCCAATTTGAAGTATTTCTTTTTTTTGCAATGAAAATCAAAAAATCATTAAATGATGTTAGAGACAGCAGGAAGTATGTAAGAATCATAGAGCATCTTGCTGCAGCTTATATTATTTCATTATCTAAATCAGTGGGCAATGATTTCTTATATATCAAAGCTTATAATTATTTTTCAGGGATATGAACCATGGAGGGAAAATGGGAGCTTGAGGATGGTGTCAGTCAAAGAGCCAGGGTTTCTGCAGAAAAGTGGAGGAATTTGCCCAAAGAGCAATTATGTAAATAAAATGTGCCGGAGGCTAGAATAATTTCACTGTCACCCACTGACAGAAATGGCCCCGGGCTCAGGCCCATGAGCGCTCACCTGGGGAGGCAGATTCAGTGGCCTCTCCTCCCCCCAAAATATCCCGGGTTTAATTTATTTGCTCCTGCCTATAGAATGTTGGAAGGCGGGTCTGCCCTGTCGCTGTGATTGTCTGCTGGAGACGGTTCTCCAGGAAAGCGTGGCCCCCTCCTTACCTCCAAACCCCTCAGTAGCTCAGTCCTCCCGTCTGAGCCGCACAGTTCCTCCCGTCTGAAAACAAAACCGAAACATCCGCAGACGCTAAAACTCACTCCCTCGACCTTCTGTTCCTCCATCAACTATCAAACACTTTGAAAGATGTCTCCATAGGAGGAAACTCCAGAATGCCTGATGCATTACGTTTAAAAAATAACACAGCAGTCCACATGGGGTTGACATGCTTGAACTTTGTCAAGCAGAGTCATTTTAAAAGAACATTTACTACAGATGGTTTCTTAAGAGAAAGAGCGCATTGGCACTCCAAACACTATAGCAAGAAGCTGATCTCAGGCAATGCTCAGGTTGCTGAAAAATTCATGGCTTTCTCTTTCATCCCTATTTTTCTCCCAGTTTTCCTGAGCCAGCAAACAGGTTGCACTGGTTGCTTTGCTCCCAGGCCTGGGCTGGGGGCAGCTTCCGGCCCAGCCACTGAGTCCACGTTGGTGGTCCTGCCGTTGGTCTGGGGGGCTTCCCACATGGTGCCAGCAGCAAAGAGCCCACCTGCCAGTGCAGAAGACATAAGAGACAGGGGCTCCATCCCTGGGTCAGGAAGATCCCCTGGAGGAGGAAATGACAACCCACTCCAGTGTTCTTGCCTGGAGAACCCCATGGACAGAGGAGCCTGGCGGGCTAGAGTCCATAGGGTTACAAAGAGTCGGACACGACTGCAGCGGCTGGGCACGCTTAGGTCTGGCCGTCTTCCCCTCTCCCTGCTCCGCCGCCCTCTTTGCAGGCCCTCCTGGGCTCGGGGCTCCCCTGCGGCCCTCTTCATCAGCGTGCAGCCTCTCTGCACACCTGTGCTCTCCTCGCCGCTTTCCACCTTCCACAGCGCGGTGGCCCTCACTCTCCGCGCCCCTCCACCTCTGCCTCCGAGTCGGTGGAGGCTTGCTGCCTCTTCCGTGATCACGCGCCTGGACTCTTCAGTCTCTCCAAGGAAGGGGAAGGAGGGCAAGTTGATTTCAGCTCTGCATGAGTTTTAGGCACCAAGGCAAGCTGGGCTGTTACTGTTTCTCCATTGATTTTCCTAATTGTGCTGTCTTCTCAGGGCTTTTAGAGCCCCTGGCCAGCTTTTCAAGCTCCCTTTTCACAGAGAGCCACCTGGAACTTACCGCCCATCTCCTAAATCAGCGTTTCAGATCGCCTTCTGGGGGTCCCACCCCCACCAAGCCCAGGGAACTAGCTGCCATGTCCTGTCCCAGTGATTTTTTCCACCCTAAGGACTGAGCTTCCCTCCATCCTCACGAAGCCTGGCTGTCTGCTTCAGCTCAGAGCCATCTCCTGTTTCTCTCTCCAACTTCTCTGCAGGGGACAAGGGGTGAGATTGTCTCTGTGGCTATGAATTAAGGTGAGGAGGTGCTGGAGCAGGGGGAGGGCAGGGCGGCCTTATAGCAGAGCCCTGGGGTGCAGGCTGAGAACGCGGGCCGCCTGCGGGGCACCTACTGCAGTCTCGCAGGGAGGCACCGGGGTGCCAATCGGGTCTGTGGGCAGAGAGCAGGGGCTTCTCCAGTGTGAGGTCCATGGAGGTGCAGCAGTGGGACGCCTCCTCAACCCCCAGCATCGGAACAAGGCACCTGTGGAGCTCTGGGGGACCCCAGGGCATCCACATCAGGTCTGGTCCCGGCTTCTCAGCCCTGAGGTGGGTGGGCAGACCACCCAGGGCATCAGTGACTCACAGGTTTCCACTGAGTGAAGTCCCTATTTTCTCTTGACACCGTTCTTTTCACACCTGTTTCCACTTAGCTGGATTGGGATTCATAGATTCAGGCTAGCTTTCTCAGTGGACCCTAAACATGAAAGGGACATCACGTTACTCTGTGGAAAACATGTTACTTTTTCTCTTTTTTTGGAGAGTCTTGGAGCCTTCATACGATATGATTCCTCTCTCTCCAGACTCCTTGAAAGCCAATAAAAAACATGTTCTAGAAGAATCATTCTACTCTGCCCTGAAATCAAACCATTTCTGGGGCTGGGAGGGAGGCTGTTTCAGCCACCTAGCAGAGTGTCGGACCCAGTGCCCAGGGAGGCTGTGGGCGTGGCTGGGCGGCGCCCGGCCGGGACTGCCGGCTGGAGGGCGCCCAGCCCAGGCTGTCCCCACAGACTCAGCGCAGCCTCTTCAGCCGCCCGCCAGCCTCTCGCTGCACAGCTCAGGGGGAGGAGACCCGCCACAGCCACCTCTGCTGAGGCACTGGCTCAGGACCGGAAGAGGGCAGAGGGCAGAGGGTGCGCCACACGCAGGGGTCTGTGCAGACAACGCCCCTCTAGGGGTGGGGCTGCTCCCTGCGGCCCGTGGGGAGGAGCTGGATTCTGGCTCCAGAAGAACGCGGGCTCTCGGTGTTCCCTCGGCAGGTGCTCCACACTGTGCCATGTTCTGTGGCCTCCACGTCCCTGGGCCTGGACAGGCGGCTCAGGTGACCTCACCAGTTAGAAGCTAATGAAATGAGAATGTCTCAGCAATCATCCACAGCAAACACGTGCAGAGCGTGCAGGACAGAGCGTGGCGTGCGGAACGCCTTCCTGGTTCTCGGCTTCCTCGGCTTCAGATCTGGGTGCGGAATCCATACGTGTAAGACACTGAGAGTTCACCCATCATGTGTCCCAGACGGGCCCCAGGCCGGGGAGGACTGATGGGAGGGGCGTCGTGGGGGCTCGCTGTGACACCTGTGGTGCCTTTCAAAAACCTGATGGTTTGGGCCCATAAGTGATTAGAGTGCGGCTACAGCTGCATCCAGAAGATGCTGGGATACAAGGAGCTTCTGTGCACGTGTGTACTCACATGGTACACATTCACACACGTGCACATAAACACTGTGCACCTGCACACACATGCCTACACGCATGGACACATTCACTGCACACACACCATGCACACAGACATGCCTACACACATGCACACACTCAGTGCATCACCGTACACACATGCCTACATGCACACACTCAGTGCACACACACATGCCTACACACATGCACACACAGTGTGCACACAGACATGCCTACACACATGCACACACTCAGTGCATCACCGTACATACATGCCTACATGCACACACTCAGTGCACACACAGCGTGCACACACACATGCCTACACGCATGCACACACTCAGTGCACACACAGCGTGCACACACACATGCCTACACGCATGCACACACTCAGTGCATCACCGTACACACATGCCTACATGCACACACTCAGTGCACACAGACATGCCTACACACATGCACACACAGCGTGCACACAGACATGCCTACACACATGCACACACTCAGTGCATCACCGTACACACATGCCTACATGCACACACTCAGTGCACACACACATGCCTACACACATGCACACACAGTGTGCACACAGACATGCCTACACACATGCACACACTCAGTGCATCACCGTACATACATGCCTACATGCACACACTCAGTGCACACACAGCGTGCACACACACATGCCTACACGCATGCACACACTCAGTGCATCACCGTACACACATGCCTACATGCACACACTCAGTGCACACAGACATGCCTACACACATGCACACACAGCGTGCACACAGACATGCCTACACACATGCACACACTCAGTGCATCACCGTACACACATGCCTACATGCACACACTCAGTGCACACACACATGCCTACACACATGCACACACAGTGTGCACACAGACATGCCTACACACATGCACACACTCAGTGCATCACCGTACATACATGCCTACATGCACACACTCAGTGCACACACAGCGTGCACACACACATGCCTACACGCATGCACACACTCAGTGCATCACCGTACACACATGCCTACATGCACGCACATTCACTGCACACACTGACACATACACATGTGTGTAATGCACATGCACACGGGTAGCCATTCGCCTCTCCTGGGGGGTCTTCCCGACCAGGAGATCAAACCCAGATCTCCCACATTGCGTGCAGATGCTTTACTCTCTGAGCCACCAGGAAAGCCCACGTATATGCACACATACATACAACACACACGCGTGTGTACACATGCACACACACGTGTACTCAATGCACCCATACATATATGTACGTGCACACATGTGCACACTTGCACACACATTATATATATCCTTCCTGAGAACGGAGACTGAGTTCCATACCCCATGTCCCTGACTCCCTGGGACTCTCTGGAAGGGTAACTCCCCACCCAGCCTGTGCTTCAGGTTTGAGATTTTCCATGAGCTCAGATAATAGGTCAGTTGTCACCATCACCTAGGCCTGTTACTAAGAGAGAGTGAGTTTCTGGGCCCTGCCACTGAGAATGGGGAAGGGGCCGCCACCTTGCACTCCAGTGCCTGTTACCCCTGGGGCAGAGCCCACCCAGCCCACCTCTGCAATTGCCACTGAGTCGGGGTCCCCGGGGCCAATGCCACCTGGGGCTGAAGGATTCTTGTGGCCTGACCAGCCACGTGCTGAGCTAACACTGTTGAGGGCCATTCCTTTTAACAGGCCATGTGCTTCATTTAAAATTTGTGATATCGCAAGTTATGCAAGCTCTCCATATCAAGGCGGTAATCGGGAACCCAGGAGAAGGTGCTCCTCCTGGGTGAGGGGCCCGCCATGCCTGGCTCCAGCCACCCTGGCTCCTGGCTCCTGCATCTCCCGGGGAACCGTCCTCTGCCTTCAGGGCCATTTCTGAATGGGGTTTGGGGGTAGATCAGCCCAGGCCTTCCCACCAGAGGCTGGAGGGCCTCAGAAGGGGTCTCCGCCCCACTGCTGGCAAGGCCCCCACAGTCTGCACACTTCCTGAGTGCGATCCTTCCTTGCGGGATGCACATCCTGCTCGGCTTCTGCCCCATGTGGGTGATGACGGACAGAGCTGGCACTGTGTCAGGACTCAGATCTCAAACCTGGCCCTCTCTCCGCAGCCTGGTGGCCTTGTCTGGGCTTCCTTTAGCCCCAGAAGCCGGAGCCCACAGTGAGGACAGGGTGACTGAGGACATGGTCCGCGGAGCGAGTGGGAAGGCTCCTCAGTTAGGACTAAAGCAGCTTCAGTGCAGCCTTGAGTCCACTCTGGGAGAGACTCAGCGCCGGCTCCTTGGCCTGCAAAGTAAGGACGTGCCGTATGCTGTACCCCTTGCTGGGGGCAGGAGCCCACAGACAGGAGCTTCCTGAGTTGAAGATTTCAGGCCCAAATTTACCTGCTGAGAGGGGGGCGGCGTAGGCTCTTCACTATTTCTTCACGTGAAATTCACGTGTTGGGGGGCAGGGGCTGGGCAGTCTTGTTTGTAGTTAAGCATTAGTTCGCCCAGGACATCATAACAAGATACCACAGCCAGGACACCGTAAGCGACAGAAGTTCACGGTCTCTCAGCCTGGAAGGTGGATTTCCCAGAACCCGGTGTGGGCAGAGACGGTCCTCCCGCAGCCTCTGTCCCAGGCGTGCGGCACCCGCCTCCTCCCGTGCCCTCACGAGGTCGTGCCTCCGTGCGTCTGTGTCCTGATCTCGTCCCCTGTAAGGACACCGGTCCTAAGGGGCAAGTGGCTCCTCTAAGAGCCCCATTTTAAAGAACTCAGCTCTTTAAAGACCTTATCTTCAAATGTGGCCACGCTTTAAGGGCAACCGAGGCTGAGCTTCAGTATAGGAATTGGGGGACGCAGTGCAGTCCATGGGAGCCTGACTCACACTTGAGTCCCTTTCTCCTGCGGCGAGAGGCCAGGGTCCTATGTTCCTGGTGGCAAAGGGGGCTCAGCGAGCGTCTGCATGAGTCTGTGAGCGTGATTCTGCAGGGGCCAGCGCTGCTGAAAGCCCCACCAGTATCTGATGTGATTGCTTTGCTTGGCTGAGGGCTTTCCCCCATTTTTTAATGCTGTGGCCACAGTCATCTGGCTGCCTCAGCAGCTCAGCAGGTCAGAGAATCTGCCCATCAGCGCAGGAGACCCAGGGGACTCGGCTTCAGTCCCTGGGCCGGGAAGACCTCCTGGAGGAGGAGACGGCCACTCACTGCAGTGCTCTTGCCTGGAGAGCCCATGGACAGAGGCGCCTGGCGGGCTGCAGCTTAGGGAGTCACAGAGCGTCGGACGTGACTGAAGACTAAGCGCCCAGTTGCTCAGTCTTCTCAGACTGCCCTCATCCCGACTCTTTAAAAGCTTTTTCACATTGCGCTCTAAGATCAGAAGTTCGAGAAGACGTCCCTGGTGGTTGCCAATGGCAGAGGCCCCTCGGCGTGTTTCTGGTCCTTCAAGTCCTCGTGCTCCCAGGCCCCTTACCTCGCACAGCAAGTGTCTTGCTGGTTTGAAACGCGTGGCGTGTGCGGGCGCGGGCCTGCTCTTTGCTGCCTGTGTGGACTCCTCTCCGTCTCCCCAGCTTCGTCTGAGCGCAGTAGCACTAACTCATAAAATTAATTCCCTTTTCGTGGGATTGTCAGAAATGAGGATTGTTCTGACCCCTGGTTGAACTCATCAGCTGAAATGAAGTTGTTCACTGAACTGGAGAAGACAAAGCTCGGTTCCGAGAGATTAATCGGCTCCATCAGCCCTGGGAGGAGGCCCGGCCACAGCCCGCCGGCCGACCCTGGACAGCTCCGGTCCTGCACAAATGAAAGCCATCACTCCCGGGCGGGAAGATACTAAATTATAGGCTTTTAAATTTAATTTCCAGTTTACTTGTGTTTTCGATTAGCGTGCCATGTCTCATAAAGACGGCGCTACCTTTGAGAAGCAGTAGCATCCTCCGGTACCCCGAATGGCCCTGGTCGTCCAAACGCAAACCCCCCTGAGATCTGCCAGCCAGTGAATCGGGGCTGGATGCTTTCCCGTGACAACAATAGCAGACTACTTCATCCGCAGATCAATAACAGCCTGGGAAATCACAACGCCGTCCTGGGCCTGGGGCCACGGGATTTCTTGACAGGCTCCTAAAGCCATCCTGGGGTCACTAGAGGCCTGCAGAAGGCCATCCACTTTCTGTTCATGACTCTGGAGGGGTGGGGTCAGAGAGCTCCAGGCGGATAGCCCAGTGTTAGCTGGGAACCGCTGCCCCCCTTTCTTCCAGAAACTGCAGCGGGGCCCCATGGAATGGACTGTCTCCTGTTCCCCAGAATAGATGTGGGAATCGCTACTGCTCGGAGGACTTTCAGGGCTGGTGGCAAGCCTCTCTGCATCATCATGCCTTGGGTTATTCCAGCGGTAGGTTCACCCTTAACCAGCCCTCACTGTTTCCGAAGACAAGCTTCAGAGAAAGCCATGTCACCGTTCAGACCTGATGGCCCCAGAAGGAGTCCCACAGTCACCTCCCCTTCCTCAGATGCTCCCGGCCAGACCCCACACCAGCCTTGTCCTTGGTCCCTGAGAAAGGTCTTCCTCCCCTACGGCCTCTGACACCCTCCCACCCCTGTCTCTTATACACATCTGAGACAGGGTCCCGTTGGCTCTTAGACCCACAAGCCATGTCTAGTCAGTGGCCCCTCTCACTGTAGTTTAGGATATGCAGAAGACACCACCCTTATGGCAGAAAGCGAAGAGGAACTAAGGAGCCTCCTGATACAAGAGGAGAGTGAAAAAGCTGGCTGAAAACTCAACATTCAAAAAACTAAGGTCATGGCATCTAGTCCCATCACTGCATGGCAAATAGATGGGGAAGCACTGGAAACAGTGACAGACTTTATTTTCTTGGGCTCCAAAATCACTGCAGATGGTGACTGCAGCCATGAAATTACAAGATGCTTGCTCCATGGAAGAGAAGCTATGACCAACCTAGACAGCATATTAAAAAGCAGAGACATTGCTTTGCTGACAAAGGTCCGTCTGGTCAAAGCTATAGATTTTGCAGTAGTTATGTATGGATCTGAGAGTTGGACTGTAAAGAAAGCTGAGCGCTGAAGAACTGATGCTTTTGAACTGTGGTGCTGGAGAAGACTCTTGAGAGCCCCTTGGACTGCAGGGAGATGCAGCCAGTCCACCCTGAAGGGGACCAGCCCTGAATATTCATCGGAAGGACTGATACTGAAGCTGAAGCCCCAGTCCTTTAGTCACTTGATTCGAAGAGCTTACTCATTGGAAAAGACCCTGATGCTGGCGAAGACTGAAGGCAGAAGGGTAAAAGTGCAGCTGAGGATGAGATGGTAAGAGCATCATTGACTCCAAGGACGTGAATCTGAGCAAACTCCAGGAGACAGTGCAGAGCAGAGAAGCCTGGTGCTGCAGCCCGTGGGGCTGCAAAGAGCTGGGCACAACTCAGCGACTGGACAGCAATGACTGCTGTTTAAAAATCTGGGACTTTCCTGGTAGTCTAGTGGTTAGGACTCCATGCTTCCAGTAAGGGGACGTAGGTCTGATTCCTGGTCAGGGAACGAAGATCCCACATACTGTGTGGCATGGCCAAAAAGAATACCAATAATGAAAATTTAAATTGTTTGCCTTACTCCATTTTGCGCTTATCAGAGATCTATACTGGCAGCAGTTTCACTTACTGAGAGAAATCCAAAGGGGATTTTTGAATTTATAGAGAACAAGGTGAAAAGGAAAACTCAGGTTCAGCGTGGATCTTGCCGCAAAGCCCTCACAGAGGGGGCACCAGCCCTGGGGTGGCCCCGCCGAGCTCCTTCCTGGAAATCAGCCTCAGCCTCCAGCTGCCAGAGCTCTCACCTCTATGAGCCCCTGAGCTTCATCCGCATTTATTCTGTGGCTTCCTCAGGAAGACGTGTCCTAAGGCAACTGCTTCTCCCCTTTAGGTCATTTCAACTATGAAATGTTTCACAGAGACCCTCTGCTCTCAGATCCAGGGAAAGCTGCAAATCATGCAGGTGTTTGTCGTCCAGAAGGGCGCGTCCCTGTGGGCGAGGGGTCCTGAGAACCCCCGGGGGCAGGCTAGCAAGGAAGAGGGCAGTCCAAGGGTGGCAGGGACAGGGGTCCGTGTCCACGGTGAGTGTCTACAGCGTTCTTCCGAGGGGAGGCCCGGCCTCCCACCCCGACCTCACCCAGCGGGACTGGAGATGCTGAGAAACCTGGTTTGTTTCTTTTCCTCTTGCTTGGCTCCCTCCATTCCTTCCCTTCTTCACGCCACCTTCCAGAAACAACATCACAAGGAAGGTCTATTTGGAAGTAGAGCAGCCAATGACAACTTCCTTAGTTGATGGATCAGGAGACCCACTTCCGGTGGGGATCCCCTGGGACACCCCACACAGAAGCCTCCAGAACTATCGACCTGCTCTTATTCCAAATCACCTCCTGATGGGTGTGGGGCATCGCTGGGTGTGGTCCTGAAGGAAACTCCAGGGACAGTGGGCTCTGCCTATTGTCAGGGAGGGTCCCCTGGGGTGAGGGTGGTGGGCATGGCCATGCGACCTTCCTGCTGCCTCGGACCAGAACTCAAGGAAGCTGAGGATCAAGGCTGGTTGACCTCATTCCCATCCACCATAGCAAGTGATGGCGATTTTCCTTCAGCTTTTATTTCAGGTCAGCTCATTGCAAACCCATGGACTATAGCCTGCCAGGCTCCTCTGTCCGTGGGATTCTCCAGGCAAGAATATTGCAGTGGGTCACCATTCCCTTCTCCAGCAGATCTTCCCAACCCAGGGACGGAACCTGCATCTCCTGTGTCTCCTACACTGCAGGCAGACTCATTACCCACTGAGCTATCAGGGAAGTCTTCGTTAAAAATAAAACAGGAACCCTTTTCTCTGTTGATGAGATTTATTATACTATATTCACTGAGTTTGATAAAGGCCCGCTAGGTGTAAACCCTAAATTCTCCAAGCTAGACTTCAACAGTATGTGAATCAAGAATTTCCAGATGTTTAAGCTGGATTTAGAAAAGGGAGAGGAACCAGAGATCAAATTGCTAACATCCGTTGGATCAGAGAAAAAGCTAGAAAATTTCAGAGAAACGTCTACTTCTGCTTTATTGACTATGCCAAAGCCTTTGACTGTTTGGATCACAGCAAACTGTGGAAAATTCTTAAAGAGATGGGAATACCAGCTCACCTTACTTGCCTTCTGAGAAATCTGTATGCAGGTCAAGAAGCAAGTCAGAACAGGACATGGAACAACAGACTGGTTCAAAATTTGGAAAGGAGTACATCAAGGCTGTATATTGTCACCCTGCTTATTTAACTTCTATGCAGAGTATATCATAAGAAACGCTGGGCTGAATGAAGCACAAGCTGGAATCGAGATTGCCAGGACAAATATCCATAACTTCAGCTATGCAGATGACACCACCCTCATGAAAGAAAGTGAAGAAAGTAATAACTGTCTTGATGAAAGTGAAAGAGGAGTGAAAAACATGGCTTAAAACTCAACATTCAGAAAATGAAGATCATGGCATCTGGTCCCATCACTGCATGGCAAATAAATGGGGACGCAATGGAAACAGTGAGAGACTTTATTTTCTTGGGCTCCAAAATCACTGCAGATGGTGACTGTATCCATGAAATTAAAAGATGCTTGCTCCTTCAAAGAAAAGCTATGACAAACTTAGACAGCATATTAAAAAGCAAAGACATTACTTTGCCGACAAAAATCCATATGGTTTTTACAGAAGCCATGTGTGGATGTTAGAGTTGGACCATAAAGAAGGCAGAGCACTGAAGATTGATGTTTTTGAGCTATGATGTTGGAAAAGACTCTTGGGAATCCCTTGGACTGCAAGGATATCAAACCAGTGCATCCTAAAGGAAATCAACCCTGGGTGTTCTTTGGAAGGAATGATGCTAAAGTTGAAACTCTAATACTTTGGCCACCTGATGTGAAGAACTGACTCTTTAGAAAAGACCCTGATTCTGGGAAAGATTGAAGGCAGAAGGAGAAAGAGACGACAGAGGATGAGATGGTTGGATGGCATCACTGACTCAATGGACATGAGTTTGAGCAGACTCTGGGAGATGGTAATGGACAGGAAGGCCTGGCGTGCTGCAGTTCCTGGAGTAGCAAAGACTCATGACAGGGGCCATGTTGGTAAACGGGCAGCTCAGAATGAAAGGTGCCCTCCAGCATCTAAAGGTTATGGATTTATTTGTCAGTCAGGTTTTGTGTTTGTCTGCTTTTCTACAAAGGTTGATGCTCACACCAGTCCACCCCCTTGAGGTGATCATCTGTGACCACATTTGCTGTGTATCAGCCAGTATATTCCAGATCCTAACGTGACTCTGTGCAATATGAGCTCCACAGTACAATTCAGTGTCTTAAAACCCAGCATGTCAGTCTTGTGCCAAACTGACTCTCGAAAGTTCTGTGATTATGTCCTGACATACTCATGTTTTATTAGTTGAATTCTCAGGAAGAGTAGGAATAAAAAGCCCACCTTATTCAGAAGGCGTTTTGAGCTTGAGCTCTATTCTGTTGTGTCCGGCTCTCTGTGACCCCATGAACTGTCGTCTTCCAGGCTCTTCTGTCCATGGAATTCTCCAGGCAAGGACACTGGAGTGGGCTGCCATTCCCTTCTCCAATGTTATAGATATTGGTGATGGACAGGGAATCCTGGCATGCTGCTGTCTATGGGGTCCCAAAGAGTCTACTGTCTATGGGGTTGCAACTGAGCGACTGAGCTGAACTGATGGTTTTATTACAGAAATCCGTTCTCGTTCCTCCTGCTCCTTTTGTGGACTTACCTATCCAGGTGTAGTGACTGTTGCTGACAGGGGTTCCCGTCTGGAAATGGATTCTCCATGTCCAGAGAACTGGATACCCCTGTGGTCACCTCTGGCTTCAGAAGCAAGTTGCTGTGGCTAAATCTTCATCCCACCCCCTGTTTCAAACTGAGCTCCTGAGTCAGGCCCTACACAAAGCCTCAAGCTGCTACAGACCCCATCAAAGCTGAAGTTCCACATCTGAAAATGAATATTCCCTCTTGGATGTTGAATAAAATGCTCGCTGTATATTTGGGTGCTTAGATTAAAAGATTTATTATGCCAAGAAGAGAAATGAAGCTTTGGTTAAACAGATCCAAAGGCTATGAAGACGGCGAAGCTTTCAAGAAATAAATTGCAATTTCACTGTGAAGGCAAATGTTCTTTTCAGTCTTGATTTACACTGAACACAAAATGTGAGTCAAATGGAAATAGAATAGAGGAGCGTCTCAGAGAGGAACCCACAGACAAGGACACACAGTCGCAGACGTGATTAAAGCCTCTTCTGTCAAAAAGGTTGCACTAGCTCTTCTGAAAAATAGTGAAGCATCACATCTTCTGACTCATTGTCATAACTCATAATGTGGGTAATTGTTTTCAAGTTTTAACTGTCAGCTTTGTAAGTCTCATCTGCATTGCAAATGAGAAATATTAATTAAGTAGTGGACATGTTTCAAAGTGACGCTTCTCCATGTCTTAGGGGTTACAGGTTCAAAGCTGCATTTGGAGAGCCATTCTGAACCTGGAAAAGGACACTTTGGGATTAACACATATTTATAACAAATTTTATTTTCTCTTTAATTCAGATAAATATATTTTAGAATAAACTTAAACTCAGGACAGGTTTGTATTCTCATGTATTGTTAGTTGGAGGCTAGTAGGTGTTGCAAGAGGGCATCAGAGGGCAGACACACTGAAACCATAATCACAGAAAGCTAGTCAGTCTAATCACATGGGGACCACAGCCTTGTCAAACTCAATGAAACTAAACCATGCCCGTGGGGCCACCCAAGACAGGCGGGTCATGGTGGAGAGGTCTGACAGAATGTGGTCCACTGGAGAAGGGAATGGCAAGCCACTCCAGTGTCACCTTAAGTACCCCATGAACAGTATGAAAAGACAAAATGATAGGATGCTGAAAGAGGAACTCCCCAGGTCAATAGGTGCCCAATATGCTACTGGAGATCAGTGGAGAAATAACTCTAGAAAGAATGAAGGGATGGAGCCAAAGCAAAAACAATACCCAGCTGTGGATGTGACTGGTGATAGAAGCAAGGTCCGATGCTGTAAAGAGCAATATTGCATAAGAACCTGGAATGTCAGGTCCATGAATCAAGGCAAATTGGAAGTGGTCAAACAAGAGATGGCAAGAGTGAACGTTGACATTCTGGGAATCAGCGAACTAAATGGATTGGAATGGGTGAATTTAACTCAGATGACCATTATCTCTACTACTGTGGGCCAGAATCCCTCAGAAGAAATGAAATAGCCATCATGGTCATCAAAAGAGTCCTAAATGCAGTACTTGGATGCAATCTCAAAAACCACAGAATGATCTCTTTTCATTTCCAAGGCAAACTATTCAATATCACAGTAGTCCAAATCTATGCCCCAACCAGTAACGCTGAAGAAGCTGAAGTTGAACAGTCCTATGAAGACCTACAAGACCTTTTAGAACTAACACCCAAAAAAGATGTCCTTTTCATTATAGGGGACTGGAATGCAAAAGTAGGAAGTCAAGAAACACCTGGAGTAACAGGCAAATTTGGCCTTAAAATATGGAATGAAGCAGGGCAAAGACTAATAGAGTTTTGCCAAGAAAATGCACTGGTCATAGCAAACACCCTCTTCCAACAACACAAGAGAAGACTCTACACATGGACATCACCAGATCGTCAACACCGAAATCAGATAGATTATATTCTTTGCAGCCAAAGATGGAGAAGCTCTATACAGTCAACAAAAACAAGACCAGGAGCTGACTGTGCATCAGACCATGAACTCCTTTTTGCCAAATTCAGACTTAAACTGAATAAAGTAGGGAAAACCACTAAACCATTCAGGTATGACCTAAATCAAATCCCTTATGATTATACAGTGGAAGTGAGGAATAGATTTAAGGGCCTAGATCTGATAGATAGAGTGCCTGATGAACCATGGATGGAGGTTCGTGACATTGTACAGGAGACAGGGATCAAGACCATCCCCATGGAAAAGAAATGCAAAAAAGCAAAATGGCTGTCTGGGGAGGCCTTACAAATAGCTGTGAAAAGAAGAGAGGTGAAAAGCAAAGGTGAAAAAAAGATATAAGCATCTGAATGCAGAGTTCCAAAGAATAGCAAGAAGAGATAAGAAAGCCTTCTTCAGCGATCAATGCAAAGAAATAGAGGAAAACAACAGAATGGGAAAGACTAGAGATCTCTTCAAGAAAATTAGAGATACCAAGGGAACATTTCATGCAAAGATGGGCTCGATAAAGGACAGAAATGGTATGGACCTAACAGAAGCAGAAGATATTAAGAAGAGGTGGCAAGAATACACAGAAGAACTGTACAAAAAAGATCTTCACGACCCAGATAATCATGATGATGTGATCACTAATCTAGAGCCAGACATCTTGGAATGTGAAGTCAAGTGGAGCTTAGAAAGCATCACTACGAACAAAGCTAGTGGAGGTGATGGAATTCCAGTTGAGCTATTTCAAATCCTGAAAGATGATGCTGCACTCAGTATGCCAGGAAATTTGGAAAACTCAGCAATGGCCACAGGACTGGAAAAGGTCAGTTTTCATTCCAATCCCAAAGAAAGGCAATGCCAAAGAATGCTCAAACTACCGCACAATTGCACTCATCTCACATGCAAGTAAAGTAATGCTCAAAATTCTGCAAGCCAAGCTTCAGCAATATGTGAACTGTGAACTTCCAGATGTTCAAGCTGGTTTTAGAAAAGGCAGAGGAACCAGAGATCAAATTGCCAACATCCTCTGGATCATGGAAAAAGCAAGAGAGTTCCGGAAAGACATCTATTTCTGCTTTATTGACTATGCCAAAGCCTTTGACTGCATGGGTCACAATAAACTGTGGAAAATTTTGAGAGAGATGGGAATACCAGACTAGCTGACCTGCCTCTTGAGAAACCGATATGCAGGTCAGGAAGCAACAGTTAGAACTGGACATGGAACAACAGGCTGGTTCCAAATAGGAAAAGGAATACATCAAGACTATATTGTCACCCTGCTTATTTAACTTCTATGCAGAGTACATGATGAGAAACTCTGGGCTGGAAGAAACACAAGCTGGAATCAAGATTGCTGGGAGAAATATCAGTAACCTCAGATATGCAGATGACACCACCCTTATGGCAGAAAGTGAAGAGGAACTAAAAAGCCTCTTTATGAAAGTGAAAGAGGAGAGTGAAAAAGTTGGCTTAAAGCTCAACATTCAGAAAATGAAGATCATGGCATCTGGTCCCATCACTTCATGGGAAATAGATAGGGAAACAGTGGAAACTGTCAGACTTTATTTTTTGGGGCCCCAAAATCACTGCAGATGGTGACTGCAGCCATGAAATTAAAAGACGCTTACTCCTTGGAAGAAAAGTTATGACCAGTCTAGATAGCATATTCCCTTTGTTGACTAAGGTCCATCTAGTCAAGGCTATGGTTTTTCCATTAGTCATGTATGGATATGACAGTTGACCTGTGAAGAAGGCTGAGCACCAAAGAATTGATGCTTTTGAACTATGGTGTTGGAGAAGACTCTTGAGAGTCCCTTGGACTACAAGGAGATCCAACCAGTTCATTCTGAAGGAGATCAACCCTGGGATTTCTTTGGAAGGAATAATGCTAAAGCTGAAACTCCAGTACTTTGATCACCTCATGGGAAGAGTTGACTCATTGGAAGACTCTGATACTGGGAGGGATTGGGTGCAGGAGGAGAAGGGGATGAGATGGCTGGATTGCATCACTGACTCGATGGATGTGAGTCTGAGTGAACTCCAGAAGTTGGTGATGGACAGGAAGGCCTGGCGTGCTACGATTCATGGAGTCGCAAAGAGTAAGACACGACTGAGAGACTGAACTGAACTGAAAAATCTTCACGTAACTGAATAAAGAAGACAATTTTTAAATATTTAATTTTGGTTTTCCATGTCCTCTATTTGAGAACGGCCTACTTATTAGCTAAAAAGGAGATAATTTTACTGATGGAAGCCTTGAACTTAAGATGCAATTTAACATAAAATATGATGTTGCAGGTTGATTAAAATCAGAATACCAAGACATTCGGAAGGAGGAGCAGTCCTCAACAATCAGGTGCATTCAAGAGTTTCATTTTCAGACAGTTCTGGGGACCTAAGTTATATCAGTGCGAATAAATTCATGTATATGAAAACTTGGAGATTTGAATAAGCAGCAGCCTGTGAGCTTTCTGCGGACTCCACTAGTCCGTTCTAAGAAACAGAAGGAAGCGACTGGAGGACAACAGCGTTTCCTACTGACTCATCGTCATGACGGGCGTCCCTAGGGAGCCGGAGCTCCGGCTATAGGTCCTCAGGCAGCGGGGAGAGCCGAGGCCCAGTAAGCAGCGGCGTGGGGAGCTGCCACCGCCTCCCGATGAGGGGCTGCTCTGCTGGGAGCGGAGATCTCAGGCACCTGAGCGGGTCTTCTTGGATGTGGGAGGGAGACGCAGGAAACCTCCCGGGGAAAACGTGTCCCAGTGAGGCAGTGGCCCGCTCTGCCCTGCTCTCAGGCTGGGCTCTGGCCCTTTTGATTGTTAGACAGCAAGCCTGGGTCACGGAGTTTGCAGTCCCAGGCAAACGGGCCACCAGAACCCCGGTCTCCCGCGTGCCCTTCTTCCTCCAGCTGATGGTCAACAGAGATGGCGAGGCTGCATGTGGAGCCTCTGAGGAGGAGTCTTCAACCCTAGACACCAGAGCTCCCTGCCCCTGTGGGAGGCGTGGTGGGCACTGGCCAGGAGTGCAGGCACACGGGTGGCCCCAGGCATGGCAGGTCTGTGGCCCCTGTGTCTTGCTAGCGCCCTCCCCTTTATCTGATAACAGACCTAGGGGCTCGTAAGATGTTGCAGAGAACTATCCAGAGCAAACCTGCACTGCAGCATCGGCTTCTATGCATTGCTGCTTTATCAGTAAATTATCTGAAGTTTAATGCATATCATTAGTCAGCATATAAATAATTCACACCCAAGACATAGGGCCATGAACGCCAGATAAATATGCAAGTGAAGGCAAGCTTTCCCGATTAGCTGTCAATTTATTTTATTGGTCATTTTTCTGAAAAATAAATAAATAAATAACTTGAGCCCTTAATTGCCCCATCTAGAATCTTACTGTTTATTACTAGACTCTACAACATTTTTCTTCCCACTTATTTTTAAAATTTCCTGGAACCCGGAGTAAAAAGGGGCCTTGAATGGGTTCATGTGACTCTGGGCCTCTGTGATGATCCATTTAAGTATCCAGCAGTTTCATACATCATATCTGATACAGACAAGATGGCATATAAAACCGCATTTTCATATAACATACATGTATGCACATATATGAAAGTCAGAGCCATGTATGCTGATTGCAGCCATGAAATCAGAAGATGTTTGTTTCTTGGCAGGAAAGTTATAAACCTAGACAGTGAATAGAAAAGCAGAGACATTACTCTGCCAACAAAGGTCCGTATAGTCAAGGCTATTGTCTGCCCAGGGGTCATATACAGTTGTAAGAACTGGACCGTAAAGAAGGCAAAGTGCCGAAGAATTGATGCGTTTGAACTGTGGTGCTGGAGAAGACTCCTGAGTCCCTTGGACAGCAAGGAGATCAAACCAGGCAATCTTAAGGGAAATCAACCCTTAACACTCATTGGAAGGACTGATGCTGAAGCTGAGACTCCAGTATTTTGGTCATCTGATGTGAACAGCTGACTCATCGGAAAAGTCCCTGATACTGGGAAATATTGAGGGCAAAAGGAGAAGAGGGAGTCAGAGGCTGAGATGGTTGGATGGCAACACTGATGCAATGGACGTGAACTTGGGCAAACTCAGGAGATGATCAGGAACAGGGAGGCCTGTCATGCTGCAATCCATGGGGTTGCAGAGTTGGACATGAATGGGCAACCGAGTAGTAACAACAGTGAAAGTTGAACCGTATGGAAGGCTGAGCGCCAAAGCATTGATGCTTTTGAACTGTGGTGCTGGAGAAGACTCTTGAGAGTCCCTTGGGCTGCAAGGAGATCCAACCAGTCCATCCTAAAGTAATTCAACCCTGAATGTTCATTGGAAGGACTGATGCTGAAGCTGAAACTCCAATCCTTTGGCCACCTGATGCAAAGAGCTGACTCACTGGAAAAGACCTTGATGCTGGGAAAAATTTGGGAAAGATCGAAGACAGGAAGAGAAGAGAGTGGCAGAGGATGAGATGGTTCAACGGGCATGAGTTTCAGCAGGCTCCGGGAAACAGTGAAGGAAAGAGGAGCCTGGCACACTGCAGTCCATGGGGTCTCACGGAGTCTGACACGACTTAGTGTCTGAATAGCAACGACACAAATGTGGGCTACCCCCACAGCTGTATGCAGAGGCCCATCTCTGTCAAGTATGCCTTCAGATTTACATCTACGCATAATCATTATCTTAGTAGATATTTTCTCCCCGAAACTAAAAAGGAAAACAGAAAAAACAGGTTTGCAGTGAAGAGTCTCTCTGTCCACTCTGGTTCACCCACCCAGTGGGTATGAATGTCCTCTGTCCTCTTCAGAGATGTTTTACACAAATATAAACAAATATTTCTTTTCATTTCCACAAATGGAAGCTTAGTAAGCATGGTGTTTGTCACTTTGCGTCTTTGGCTTATCAGTCTGTCTTGGAGCCCTTTCCTTACTGACACGTGAGAATCTTGTGCGTTCATCTGTACGGCTGCATAACATTCCCCACAGTCAGTCGGTCAATTCAGCTGCTCAGTCATGTCCGACTCTTTGGACATTGATTAAATATGATTTAATATTAATATCCCTCTATAGAATATTAATTAAATATGATCTTTTAAGTCCAGTCATTGTGGATGGACGCCTGGGCAATGATAAGCCAATATTTCTAGTGTTAGGAAAATCGTTGCCAATTAGAGAAAGCTTTTTGTTACTAGAGACAAATCCACGCACACACCATGCACACCCGATACAACTCTCCACACAGGAGACACTCTGAGCTCGCTGCACACACAAATGAGCGTGAACACCAGGAGTGTGTGAGGCTCCTGTTTGCTGGCCTCTGACAGTGTCGGTCTTATTCTCATCTTTTCATTTCTACTTATTCTATCACATTTTTAAAAAGGTGCTCCTGACCCACCGCCCACCAACTCGGTCCTGACATGCCCCGTGTGGGGTGGGGGCTGCTGCTGGGGGGCAGATGCTATGCCCGCAGGGAGACACCACCTGTCACCCAACACCTATCAACTGGCACCTGGCACCTGTTGCCTTAGGCTCCCTTGCTGGGCTGGTTAAATCCTGGTTGGATTTCCAGAAGCTGGGCAAGCTCTCACATATTGGTGTACATTAGAGTCACAGATATACTTTAATAAAAAAAACAGCTTCCTCTTGTGAGCGTGGACACGCAGAACTCAGCCCAAGTCACTGCAGAAGCTGGGCTTCCTGATCCGGCCACGCACCAGTGCCCCCCAGAGCACCCTCTGGAAGTCAGGGTGCCCCCCAAACTCAGTCTGGGTGTTTGCTGAGGACCCCTCCTCTGTCCAGTGAAAATACCCTGGGATGAAGGAAAATTCAGAGCAGAGAAACCAGTAGCTCCTTGGCCTGGAATTCAGGCCACTTCCAAGGCAGAGAGAGGCCTGCAGGATCACCCTGGGGGTCTCCAGGCTACCCCTCCCTCAGTCAGCAAGGGAGCAAAAAGTCTGTGGGCCTCCTGCGCTTGCAGAAGAAGGTTCTAACACTTTTCAAGAACCGTAGCTTTTGCCTGTTTCTTTCTTTTTTTTTTTTAAAGAGCTGAGCTTTCATCTGCTTTCATGGAGAAGGAAGAAAAAGCCTTTCCAAGGTGTTTTGAATTTCAGAGCCCCGATCCGAGGCTACTTGTCAGTGTCTCTTTGGGAAGTCGCCTTCTAATCGCTCTATTTGATATTGGATATGTGGTCGTCAAATGTTTACATTAAGAAGTATACAGTAAGCCTTCACTTTAGAGGCAAATTAATAGTCGGCACCGTGAGAACCCGACTTGATCTGAATATTGATGATCTCGTTCTCCGAGTCTCTCCGGGGCCGGGGGTGCGTGGTGTTGATCATTGCTTCTCCCTGATAAGCAAAGTCTTTCCAGAGCGTGAAGAATTCCGCGGTGTGTGAAGAGGATAACCATAATCTGCATCAGCACACTAACTTCTCCGCTGCCATTTGCATTGACAAGCAGCCCGAGTTATGCTAAGCTCTCTATTACAGCCCGCGCCCTGGGAAAGGTCCCTCATTTGAATAAGGCCTCTTCTGCATGTGAAAAAAGCACGTTGAAAAGGAGCGCTCCTTTAATTAGGGTGGCATTTGGAAGCAGGGGCCTTAAATGTTCGCTTTTTGTGATGCTAAATGCTCGAGTCTTTTCCACTGCATTGTCATTTTCGTTCAGCGTTTTTTATTCCTCCTTATTTCTTAAAGACGGAATGGATGGCCTGCCTGCCAGGGAGCCAGCGAAGGAGTCGATTAATGTGGCTATATCTAGGTTATGGAAAATTTAAATCAAACTGTTTGATGAAATGTAGAAATATGTTTAAATATAGGATTAGACTTCTAATATAGGGAGCAGTCAGGAGATCAAAAGACTCCAAAAGTCATGCTGAAAAGGAGTGGAGAGCCAGCGGGGGAATTTTAGAGCTAAATGATTAAAGGGTATTTTCAGTGCTTTACATTCAATCTGACTTTAAAATAAAGGTAAACATGGCCGGCAGTGCGGCCGGGCTGGCGGCCACCCCTCCACCCTGGACCCGCGCCGGGCGGCCTGAGCTTGGGGTCCTTGGCTTAAAATTCGGGCTCTGGGCGGTGCTATGAAACGTCCCAGGGGGCCTTCTGGGGACCTGCCCGCTGCTATGGGACACCTACACGCGCTGTGAATTTCTGGTATCCATCTTTTATCTTCCTGTGTAAACAGCAGCAGCAGATCAGACTAAACCTGCTGAGCTCAGGAGGGCTAGCCTATTGGATAACACAGGAACCCAGTATGCAAGCCGGGGACGCTGGGAGGACCTGCCCGGTGGCAACTCCAGGGTCTACACCCGTCTGGACGCCAGACCTGCCCTTTAGATCCTGGCTTTAATAAGCTCCTTTGAACCTTCTCAACATGGCTGCGTGTGTGTCCAGGCCTGAAAGCTGCCGTTCGTGCAGCGGTGGAGGTGCTAACAGAGAAGGTGAGTCCATATGTCACCAGCCCGTGGGGACTCAGAGACGTCTTGCTTCTATTCCTGTACTCACCTGTCAGATTCACCCTTTGTTTGTTTACTCGCAGATGGCCCTGTCTCTCTTACACTATCTTAACATTTCATGCAGGTGAAAATTTTAAGACTTGGATTTTAATATCAAGAAGGAGCATTTATCGCTATTTAAAATCTTATAGCTGTTTTCCAAAAATATAACTTTATGACTCACCGTTTAGGTAAATGGACATGAGTTTGAGTAGGCTCTGGGAGTTGGTGATGGACAGGGAAGCCTGGCGTGCTGCACTCCATGAGGTCGCAGAGTCGCGACTGAGCTGGACTCATGTAAATCATCATCCCACAAATCACTGCACCTTCCCTACTGTGAACATTCTCATACCTTCTCATGCCTTCTAACCTCCTTCTCATATCTTCCAACTCTTGCTGGCAAAAGGTTCTGTTCTGACATGGGGCTCACCAAGCCCTGCCCCCAAATGCAGCCCCTTTAAACAGTGATGAGTCCACACCTCTATTTCATTCGCAGATTTTCAAGTGCATCTTGAAAAGGCAGACTTTGAAACTGTCAGTTGACTTGGGAAGAACAGCTGCAACAGAAAGTCACGTTTGTGCCCGGGAAGGAGATGAAGAAAGCTGGGGCAGGGGCCAGCCGCCGTGGTGAGGGGACTGGACTAGGGATCAGAAGACTGAGGAGGGGGAGGAGGAGGCCTCGGACTCAGCACGCACTGCCCAGGCAGCCAGCTAGGTCTGCGCCCTCTCCAAGCCGCTGCTCCCGGAGCCTCCACTGCTCCCGCTGTGAAACGGGGGAGGATGTGGTGGCCACCTCACGGCGCCACGTGTGGCCCGCAGAGAGCAAGCGCGTGGGAAGAGAGGCAGGCTAGAGCGAGTCCTTATTCCGCCCCGGCGGACCCTCACGACCACGCTTCTCCTGGTGTCCCTAACAGGGTTGGGCAGAGTCTGTGCCTAAAACCACAGGTCTCCCATGAAGGTTTCTGAAGGCTTCAGAGAGGGCATTATGTATATATATATATATATATATATATATATATATATATGAATAGTTTTGAGGGATCTAGATTCACCAAAATTATTTTTAAAATTGTCTTTTTTTCTGATGAAGAAGGAATTTTACTCTAAATAGTCTCTGTGTAAAACTCACGAATGTAACATTAAATGTGAAGACTTGTCTAGCAATTTAAGGACCATTTTACTTACAATTTCTGATAACACAGTTTAGTTAACATATTCTGATCTTTAAACCACCGAGTGTACTATACTAATATCTTGAACCTGTCTTTTCAATGGTAGTCATTTTTTTGGATATTTCACGAGCGCAGCGAATCTTCATTTGGACTTGAGGACTCTGGCCCAAGACCCCTGGAGACGCTGCGTGAGGCGTGGGGAGGAGGAGCAGGGGTCTCCTGCCTCTGCGGCTCCCAGACTCTGCTTGTCTGCCTTCCCCCAGAAAGGGTAGCAAGCAGAGGACGCGCTCCACCTCTGGTGCCCAAGGCTGTGGACAGAGAGCCAGCCTTGCAGGCCCTACACATGCTGTGATGTGATTTGAAACCGTTGCTGACTGTTGCAGGAGACTTCTCGGGGTGACAGTTTGTGGATACACCCCAGAGGCGCTCAATGGAAGCAGAGCGTAGGGTGGGGTGGCTACAGAGCCTGTTTTCTCTCCTGTTTCCCCAGGAATTCCCATTGGATTCTAAACCCTCATGTTTTCTTTAAACTAGCTTCCATGCTCTTTCTTTTGAAAAGTTGCTGGCTCAACCCGAGGACGCTGGTGTATGTCTTGTCTCATCTCAGGAGATGAGCTTATCTAGTATCTGCAGAACCCAGGCGGCCTCACCCTGCCTCTAGGTCATGGAGATCAGCAGGTCCCCTCCCAGGAAAAGCTCTAGAGCAAAGCTGTGGGCTTCAGAAAAAAGGTGGCCTTATAATGACATTTTTGAATTTTTCTGTTTATAAAAATTGATAATAGACTTATTTTCCACATGTGGTTAGATTCTAGTTACATAGTCCTAAATAGTTTGCTTACTGAGTTATATGAGAAGGTCAAAGGCCAAGCCAGTTTCTTTTTTCCCTCCCTAAAATTATTGGGTCCAAAAAAAGTGCAGCAATCAAAGTATTAATAACTATGAGAAAATAGCTAAAAAAAATACGGAGACTCTATGAGTGCAACGCTGAAATCTTCCGGAAAACTTCCCTTTAAATGTTAGACTGTGTCCATGACTCTGGCAGGAGGAATTAGATGAGTGTTTAGTGTGATGTCCACCTGAACTTCATCAGCTTTTTTCAGCTCACAAAATTATCCTCAAGTCCACCTGCAAGTACATACTTGAGAATTACTAGGAGTGTTTTCGAAGAGAAGCCTAATGAGGAAGAATTTGCAATAACAGACAAAAAATATAATAAAAAAGTTAAAATAATCAAAACAGTATATATTAGCACTAAGAATGGCAGAAATGTCAATAGAACAGAATGAAAAATTCAAAGCTAGTGTAGAGGATTTAGGGTGTGATAGATTTGAAATCATACATTGGTAGTATGGAAGGGAAGGATTGTTAAAAGATTGTATTTAAAAGACTGCCTAAAAATGTGAAAAAAGATGAATACTGGTTGCTACTACATTATTGATTTTAAAATAAATGTTTAAATTAAAAACTTTAATTAAAAAAAGAGAAAGTACTAGTCTGCAAGGCAATATAAATATATATTTTATCTTTGGTTGAATATTTATTATTAAACATTATACCAAAAATAGAAACTGTTAACAAGTTTAATTGATTTTACTATCTACAAATTGTCAAAATTTCATAGAAAAATAATATTATAATTAGTGTTAACAGACAGTAAATTGGCAAAGCAGTTGGTATGACAAACAATAGCACCTTAATACTTAACGTGTTAGTATAAGAAGAGTTCTCAGCTACTAAGTCATGTCCGACTCTTTGAGCCCATGGATTGCAGCACACCAGGCTCCTCTGTTCATGGAATTTTCAAGCAAGAATACTGGAGTGGGTTGCCACCTGGGAAGCCTGTCCCTTCTATATATGTACATTATTTTTATCATGCTTTTATTATATTTAAAGCATTAAGTTATATATTATGTAGCATCACACACATAGTACTATATTTATATATTATATGACACATATATTGTTATAATATATAACATGTTATGTTATAATATATATCATGTTATATTATAATGTATATAACATATTTGCTTTATTATAATTATGTTTATTATGTACCACGTATAATAGAATAATGTTGAATTTCTTTTTAGTGCATTTTCTTTTTTTTAACATTTTATTTTGTATTGGGGTATAGTCAGGTAACATGTTGTGATAATTTCAAGTGAATAGCACAGGAATTCAGCAGTACGTATACACATATCTATTCTCCGTCAAGGAGAAGGCAATGGCACCCCACTCCAGTGCTCTCGCCTGGAACATCCCATGGATGGAGGAGCTTGGGGGGCTGCAGTCCATGGGGTCACTGAGAGTCGGACACGACTGAGCAACTTCCCTTTCACTTTTCAGTTTCCTGCATTGGAAAAGGAATGGCACCCACTCTAGTGTTCTTGCCTGGAGAATCCCAGGAACGGGGGAGCCTGGTGGGCTGCGGCCTATGGGGTCCCACAGAGTCGGACACGACTGAGCGACTTCCCTTTCACTTTTCACTTTCCTGCGTTGGAGAAGGAATGGCACCCACTCCAGTGTTCTTGCCTGGAGCATCCCGGGGACGGGGGAGCCTGGTGGGCTACAGTCCATGGGGTCGCACAGAGTTGGACACGACTGAAGCGACTCAGCAGCAGCAGCAGCAGCATTCTCCCTCCAATTCCTGTCTCTGCCCATTTTCTGACATCTGTTGAGGTGATTTCTTTTTCATGAATTGCATTATCTTTTTTTAATGTTAAGCAAGCAAGCCTTTTATTCCTGGGATAAACCACTTGGCATAATGCATTGTGATTTTTTTATAATTCCGGTATGTAGTCTCTGATTTGCTATGCTTTCTGCATCTGCGTTTAAGGATGAGAGATGCCGATCGTCTTCCTCTCTTGTGCTGTCACTGCTAGCCTGGGCATCCTGGGTGTGCTGCTGCATAAAGGGAGCTGAGAAGGCTTTGTCTTCTTTATGCTATTGGCGTCATCTTTATCTTTATTCTAGTCTGTGTTTGTGTAACACTGAATTATTTTTTTATTGACTGTTTCATAATTGACTGTTCCAATCATGCAAAAGTTTCCTGTGAGACGGTATTTATTTACTAATTTCAGTTCTTTTATGGCCACACGTCTAATCAGGCAGTTTATTTCTGTACATCTTCTCAACTTTTTAATGAATGCCATGTATTTATTTATATGTACTCTTATTATCTCTTCCAACATATGTATTTTTGATTTTCAAACAAATTCTTTAACATAGTCTCAGTAAAAGGAACTTAATTAGTACCTGCTTCATTTGATTATCATTCAAAATGAATCATTTAGTATGCGTACAGATCTTAGAACACTGCTTGCATGTAGTAAGTGTTATACATAGTGTTAGAAGACTTGAAGGTGAGCAATGACTTCCTAAAGTAGGAAAGAGAAGAGAGAAGCCACTCAGTCGTGTCTGACTCTTTGTGACCCCATGGACTGTAGCTGACCAGGCTCCTCTGTCCATGAGATTTTCCAGACAAGAATACTGGAGTCGGGTGCCATTTCCTTCTCCAGGGGATCTTTCTGATCCAGGATGGAACCTGAGTCTCACCTGAGTCTCCTGCACTGCAGGCAGCCTCTTTACCATCTAAGCTACTGGGAAGTGTTATATAAATGATTGATGTTACTATTATTCAGCTTTCATTGTTTTCTAAATTCCATAGCAATTTCTGTTCTCACCACGTGAATTATTTAGAAATATTTCTGTTAAGTTTCAAATATGTAGGGTAATATGTATATATTTGTATACAAATTTATATTTTTACAAATGTTAATTTCATGGTGATTAGAAAATGTTTCCTTTGTAATATAATCTTTGGAAGTTTGTTAAGAATTGCACAAAGGGTGAATATGTGGTCAAATTACCTTAATCCTGGATCTTGAGTTACTTGTCTGATGTTATATGTGTGCTGAAAAATGATTTACATTCTCTTATTCTTGGAGGTAGATTTCAGGATTATTATTTGTGCTGTTGCAATATTCTGATTCTGATTGATTTTTAAAATCTGCCTATTCTATGAACTGTAAAATCTGTGTTAAAAGTATTATGGTTATAAATTCCTCTTTGTAATCAAATATGCCTTACATATTTTAAGTCCGTATTACTGAGTTCATGCAAGTTAAGATTTGTGGAGTCATTTTTCTGAGCGTCTCTTCCATCAATATGCAGCAGTCCCCTCATGTCTAGGCACCTTCTGTCTTAATAACTGGACTTTGCTCAGTTGCTCAGTTTTGTCTGACTCCTGGTGGCTCCGGGGACTGTAATGTGTCAGGATCTTCCCTCCAGGTTTCAATTAATATTTTGGTTAAAGTTTTTTCTGATATATCTTATCTCTTTTCCTACGTTTGTGTTTCTGTGTTTTCAATTGTCTTTGAAAAAGCCTTTTATTTCTAATTTTTCCTTTATTCAGTTTGATAATCTTAGAATTTTAATTAGAACACTTACTCTGGTTTTTAGTAATTATATTTGATGACATTTATTAAACTCATGAATAATGATTGTGTATAATTTTTGAATATTTTCTTCCTTTTGTAAATTGTCTTTCTCTTCTCTTCTGCCTTATTTTGATTGATTGAGCACTTCTCCTTCATCCTCTCTATTAGGAAGTTGTTTTTTTCATGATGGACTTAGTCGTGCTTGGAATGATCGTCCCCAAACCAGAGCACGTTTAAGAATGGAAGAGGGTCTCTCTTCCGAGTTTACTGTGCTGGGAACCCTGGGGAGCAGGACTCCAGTAAGTAACAGGCAGCCTCAAAGGCTCGTTACGTCAGCGAGGACGGTGTGGTTCTCGCTCAAGCCCCTGCCCCAGGGTGAGTCAGCTTATTGCAGGTTCTCAGGGACCCAGACTGACCTGAACTATATCTAACCACGTGTTCTCAGGAGCTCACAGCAGGGAGAAGAGGGCGTGGAGGGCCACACAGTGGCCCTGAAGGTGCACTCCCGTCATGGAAAACGCACAGGCAGTAGCGGAGCAGAGACTGGGGCTGCCGGGGTCCCGCCCCGGTGGACCCAGGGTGATTCGAAGGTGGGGATGGAGTCAGCGTCCTCCTTGGAAAAATACATATTTAGTCACAGATATATAGAGAGATTAGAAACGGATAGTGTAGTAGGAAAATTAGTGGAGAAAAAGAGGCTGAATAACTTGGGTTACATGGATTAGCATCCATGCTCCAGATGGGAATTCAGCCGGAAAAACGGGGAGCAAGAATGAACGACACGGGGGAATCAGCTTTCCAGAAACTGATCCCATTTCTTTATTTTTCAGGTTTGTTTTTATACCTTTTGTTATACATAGGGATGAATACAGAGTCACATGGGGGTCAGCAGACCTGACCCTTGTCACAATCAGGTGCTTCATATAAAAGTATACAAAGGTCTTATGAGTTTTTACATCATCTTTTGGCCATGAGGTCTGCTGACATTTTATGGCCCTTTCTGATACCGGTCAGTTAACCAGAAAACTTATTTTTCCAGGGGTGGGTGATTTTTTCTTAAATCAGGCGCCACCCTCCAAATAAAGTTGCATTCCTATAGGGTGAGGGTGTAGTGAGTTACAATCAAGAAAGGAATTTACTTAACCCAAAGTTAACATGATTAATCTTAAAGGTTAATAGTTATTTCTCCTATATGCTTGTTATATTCATTATAAGAGCAGGGAATATGGAGATTTAGCAGCAAACATCAGCCCAACCAGTGAAAACCCTTCACCAATGTTTCCCTTAATGATCTATTTAGTCTTAAGATAGTGATAAAGTTACTTCTTTGCATAGCAAGGACACAGTGATTTATAACAAATTACAGTGGTCTATAACAAAAGAGAGAATTCATTAACTCAAAAAGCCTAGTATTGCTAACATCAAAAACTACTATATCTCCTTTTCTATATTCCAAATACATTGATTAATATATTCCCAGGTGCCTAAGGATATGGAGGCCTGGCGGCAATCAAATGAGAAAAGCCCTATGCTAACACTCCAAACTCTCTGTGCCGTTTATGGTTGAGAGGTTGTCACACAAGCTAGTCTGTCAGCAGAGAGGTTTGACCTGAGCCATCCTGTCCCACCCAGGGCAGGGAATTAGCAGCAATTATTGACATGACAAATGAAAAACCCCTTCACCAATATAATTCCTAATCAACCCACTAATACTATACTAATAATCTTCTAACTTCTCAAAAGAGTCTGTATTTAGAAAGTTTTAAAGCATCCCATGCCTCTCACAGCTGGGAGGCTGTAAACAATCACATGCGGCTGGACGAACCTGATCAGGCAGGCTAGAGAACCTTCAGAGTTTGTAAGTTGAAACACTCTTGTCACGCCCAGGAATGTTTATTAACTGGGGCTCCAAGTTAACTCCTTCTCCGAGAGAAATGGTTATGGGGGAGAGCTCCTTGTAAAATACTCTGGTTTTGGGGTAGATGCTCGGGAAAAGGGGATTTCCTGAGGCTTGATCACGCCTTTGTGTATGCCAAGCGTCCTTCCTCATGACCTTTGCCATGGGCGGAGTTCCTCACGCTGGCCCCCAACATGGAGCGATTTGGACAGCTTGACCGAAGGGATACCCCTCAAAAGGAGTCCTGAAAATGGAATTTAGTGTCAAATGTTCCAAACAAGCTTCTTAAATTATTCCAGAGTAGGTACTATGAGATTAGGTTTTTCTCCTGATTAGTAACATACTGGTAGATACCTGGGAACATTTGCAAGTGCATTTATAGAGTTAATAGAACAGATAAATCCCAGTTCACTTCAAACTGCAATGCTTTGGAGGTAATACTAAATATTTGTAGTATGGCATGAATTGGGGTGGTATAGGCAGCCTGTTTGCACCATTCAGCATCAGAAAATGAACTACATACATTTGCTATGAGGTTCACTATACAGTGAAGGTCCTAATTCACTACTTATCTTTGGTTGGTCAAGGTGTCATAGTCTTGCAATGGATTTTTAGGTTTTTTGAAAATGAAGCTAATTCTACTATGTCACAGAAAATCAGATGACACTATTCCTTGACCTTCCAAACTGGAACTTTAACAGAAACGTTTATTTAAATATGGAGAGCGCATGAAAGAATAGCAACTGGGATATACTTTCTCAGATAATCAAAGTCAAAGATGCATTTAGTAGTCAGAATTTGAAAAAGACATAATGGGCTACATGACTTACCAGGGGCAGGATGTTGCCAGTGGAGACAAGGGTGGACCTTAGCACCAAGCTCATTCAATCTTGTCTTTATTAGTATATCAGACCCTACAGTCATATGTATATAAAGCATTCTGACTGCAGAGAAACTTGGCCATCCATGCTTAATGAGAATTAAGGTCTTTTTCTCCTCTGCACATCTGAGGTCTCAGCACCTATACCACAACCCCAGTGACACGAGGAATGTTTTTCTCCGAGATCATGGAAAAGGCAAAGATGCCCACTTTCATTGCTTCTGCTCCATACTGAGCTGGAGATTTATTACCATTTTTGAAAAACAAGCACACTGAAAATGAAGGAATACAGCTCTCTGTATTCACAGATGCCGTGATCCAGTAAAGGAGCACACACTCAGTCAGACCCGTCTTAAAAATCTAAGACATGTGTTCACTGTTTTTAAGGTCAGTTTTACATCAGTATATTAGCAACATAAAAACTGAAAATTAAATTTAGGGAACAATCTCTATCACCATGGCATGAAAAGGAGTATATTGTGTGCCAATAACATAACACAAGAAATGAAAGCTGATACACTGACAGCTACAAAACCTTGTGAGAAAATTCCAAGAGGGCAAAAGAGGGAGGTAAGCCAGAAAGAGAAACGCAAATACAGTGTACGAATGCATATATGTGGAACATAGAGAAATGGCGCTGATGAACCTATCTGCAGGGCAGAAAGAGAAATGCAGACACAGGGTGCAGATGTGTGGGCACAGCAGGGGAAGGAGAGGGAGGGACGAGCTGAGAGCAGGAGTGACGTGCACACACCCCTGTGTGCAGAGCAGACCCCCGAGCCACGCTGCCGCCCTGCGCAGAGGCCGCAGCCGGGAGTTCACGACGAGGGGGCTCCCAGAGGAAGGAGACACAGGTGTGTGTGTAGTTGGTCCATATTTTTATATAGCAGAAACCAACGCAACGGTGCAACACAGTTATATTCCAATAACAAAGAAAACAAAGCAAAAACAGATAGAGAGATATTCCCTGTTTACCTACGAGAATACCCGATATTAAGATGTCAGCTTTCTTCAGATCTATCTAGAGATTCAGCACAATCCCTATCAAAATAGCAGGATGTTTCTCTTCGTAGACATTGATTGATAATCTTGTTGCAGGTTTTATGTGGAAGCTCAAGGAGTTGCCCCCAAATTTGAAAATAAAGACAAAACTTGGAGGAATAGACCATGATTGGAAAACTGACTAGAAAGTCGTGGTAATCAAGACAATTAGAGATCAACAGAGTGGAACGGAGAAGTAGGAAATAAGCTTTCTATATGGTCAGTAGAGTTTCAGAAAACAGACCAGAGCAACTCAGGACACTTACTGGGACAACTGGAAGTTAACAGCAAGAATAAATAAGCAAGACGAAACCGAGGACTTGGACTTTAACTCACACCATGCATAGAAATGCACTCACAATGCATCTGGACCTGAACGCCCGCCTCAAATGATGAAACTTCAGAAGATGACAGAGAAAGCGATTCTTATCACCTTTCACTGGGGGAAGAGATCTTATTATCACAGCAAAAGTTAAACACGTAAAAGAAAGAAAACAGGTAAGTTAGACTTTAGTAAGGATAAAAGACATTACTGATTTCAAACGATACCATTAGCATTAATAGTTGAGAAGATAAGCCACAGGCAAAAAACACTGTAATATCCGATAAAGAACTTTTGTTCAGAATATGTTTTAAAAACCTCTTGAAACTCTGTAAGAAAATATCTCAATAAAAAGGGCAAAGGATGTAAAAAGTAATTTTATCAAAAGAGATGAACAAATAAGTAATAGGCACATGAGATGTTTACTATCCTAAGTCATTTACAAAGTTCAAGTTAAAACCACAGTTAAAGAAAAACACACATGGCACTGCTCTTCCACTGAAATGGACATAGTCAAAGAGACTGACATCGTTGAACATTGTAGGAGGTGGAGAAACTGGAAATTTCATGCATCTCTGATGGAAATGCAAATTTCCAGTTACATTTTTTTCTTAAGTTTGGCAGTTTCTTCAAAAGTTAAGGCAAGCTTAACTTACAAACTAGCAATACAGGCTTCTCAGTCTAGATGCATGAGTATCTGACATGGACAGTCAAGGCTCTGAATTTTTAATTTCAGCTTTAGCTGTATTCTTCAAGATGATGTTTATTTATATACTTAGAAATATTTCATGGCACTCCCCTGGTGGCTCAGTGATAAAGAGCCCACTTGCAATGTGGGAGACATGGATCTGATCCCTGGGTTGGGAAGATCCCCTGGAGAAGGAAATGAAAACCCACTCTAGTATTCTTGCCTGGAGAATCCCATGGACAGAGGAGCCTGGCGGGCTATTCAGACTGCAGCCCAAGGAGTCGCAAAGAATCGGACACGACTGAGTGACTAACACTCTCACTTTCACCTCAATAGAACAGGTGTATCATGTTAGTTGAAAGTATGGCTTTGTTTTTTTCCTTATTTGGAGATTAAGTATGATCTAAGGAGGTGTATGGGCTTCTCAGGTGTCTCAGTAATAAAGAATCTGTCAATGCAGGAGATATGAGACCTGAGTTTGATCCCTGGGTTGGGAAAATCCCCTGGAGGAGGGTATAGCAACCCACTCCAGTATTCTTGCCTGGAGAATCCCATGGACAGAGAAGCCTGGCAGCCTATATAGTCCATGGGATCACAAAGAGTCAGACATGACTTAGTGACTAAAGAAGAAAAAAAATTTTTTTTCTAGTTTCTCTTTTAACTTGCTTGACTTGAGGGATATTCAGAAATGTGTGGTTCATTTTTCAAACATTTGGAGACTTTCTGTTTATCTTTTAAGCTAATCTGTAGCTTATTTCTACCATGGTAAGAATATGTGCTTTAAATTATCTCAGTTTTATAAAGTGGTAAATATTTTGTGTACTTTTGCAAAACATGTGTATCCTGCTGTTCTTGAGTTTAGTCTCCTTATCGGGCAGCCCCCCGCTGGCCAGAGGGGGCCAGAGCTGCTGCCACTGTCCACACCCCTTCAGCAGGAGCTGTCCCGTGTGCCCTGGCCCTCCATGCAGCTGACATTCCCTGTTTTACTCTGTACTAAACATGGAACACAGCCTGTTCTGTGCATCACCCACGTCCTTTGGGCTAAACCTCCCCGAAGGAAGCAGCCTTGAGGGCACGTGGCGATGCTGCTGTGGTGATGGAGGATTTGTCCCGGACCAGCCAGGACAGGAGCTCAGGGGCCACGTCCAGAGCAAACCCTGCCCCCGTTTGTCCCCAAACCTGGATGTGGTGTGGGCGTGGCAGCACAGGTCCCCCTCAACGGGGAGGAGCCGTCGTGGTTCCTTCTCGGCCTTTTGGAAGGTCAGTGGGTGGGACCAGGGTCTTGTGTTCGGAAGTGACTATCTTCACCATCACAGAAGCTTTCCTTGAATAGTTAGATTAATAAAACCCAATGTCACATCCTACAGATAACTGTGTAGTTATCTTTAGGAGTGTTGGTGACTAAAAAGAGAGAGTGTAGGCCCACGGGTTTTCTTTGAAGGAGAGCAATAACTGGTGTAAAGACCCTTGAACCTTCAGCTCAGCACAGAAAAGAGGCTCAGATACCAAAACTCTGAAATGGTTTCCAGAGGACGAGGAGGGAGAGAAGGCAGGGAGCTTTGTGCTGATACAGAGCACAGTTCCGTGCACTGGGGACACAGGCATTCTAAGCCTGGTTTGGAGATGACAGGTGCGCAGAACGAGAACCGTTTAAAGATTTGATGTTTATGTACCACAGCTTCCTTATCCATTCATCTGTTGATGGACATCTAGGTTGCTTCCATGTCCTGGCTATTATGAACAGTGCTGCGACTACTACTCAGCCCTTAAAAAGAATAAATTTGACTCAGTTCTAATGAGATGGATGAAATTGGAACCGATTATACAGAGTGAAGTAAGCCAGAAAGAAAAACACCAATACAGTATACTGACACATATATATGGAATTTAGAAGATAGTAATGATGACCCTATATGTGAGACAACAAAAGAGACACAGAGGTATAGAACGGACTTTTGGACTCTGGGGGAGAGGGAAAGGGTGGGATGGTTTGGGAGAATGGCATTGAAACGTATACTATCTTGTAAGAAACGAAGCGCCAAGTGGTACATATACACAATGGAGTACTACTCAGCCCTTAAAAAGAATAAATTTGACTCAGTTCTAATGAGATGGATGAAATTGGAACCGATTATACAGAGTGAAGTAAGCCAGAAAGAAAAACACCAATACAGTATACTGACACATATATATGGAATTTAGAAGATAGTAATGATGACCCTATATGTGAGACAACAAAAGAGACACAGAGGTATAGAACGGACTTTTGGACTCTGGGGGAGAGGGAAAGGGTGGGATGGTGTGGGAGAATGGCATTGAAACGTATACTATCTTGTAAGAAACGAAGCGCCAATGTTCAATGCAGGATGCAGGATGCATGGGGCTGGTACACAGGATGATTCAGGTAGATGGTGTGGGGTGGGAGGTGGGAGGGGGCTTCGGCATTGGGAGATTGTGTTCACCTGTGGCTAATACATGTCAATGTATGGCAAAACAAATGCAGTATTGTAATTAAAAAAATAAATAAATAAATAAAATTAAAAAATAAATAAATAAATGCTTGGGATTTCCAAAAAAAAATAAAAAAAATAAAAAAATAAAGATTTGATGTTTTTCAATGACTTCATGCAAAGAGCCGACTCGTTAGAAACGACGCTGGTGCTGGGAAAGACTGAGGGGGGGAGAAGCGAGTAACAGAGGATGAGAGTGTTGGATGGCATCACCGACTCAACAGACACAGTTTGAGTAATCTCTAGGAGATGGTGATGGACAGGGAGGCCTGCGTGCTGCAGTCCAGGGGGTCACGAAGAGCTGGACACAACTTTGCAGCTGAACAACAGTGATTTTATCCCTTGCAATACCTGCTGTCTCTCTGCATTTATAATGTTTTGAACTTAAAGACGATAGATGCCATGGCCACAGTGACAGACGTCTCAGAGTAGAACTTGGGAGAAGGTTCTGGTCGGGCCATTGTCCAGGGCCATTGTCCAAGGCCACTGCTGGGCGTGAACCTAGTTGGGTCTCAGAGGAGTCCTGGGCCTGGGCCACCAGCCCTGGTCTCCAGGGTGACAGCGTGGACCAGCTGCAATGAATCAGAGGTCTCCATGCCTTCCTCCCACTCTCCCCAAGAAGCGCTGATGAAGACTGTGTTTACACCTGGAGACGTACTCAGTGAAGTCACCCTTACTCTTTGGACGTATGTATTAACATCAACAGACCTACAGGACACATTGATTTGAACTTATGATCAACTCACACTGCTCAAGTAATTTGTTATTTATGAAGAAGCTGTCTTCTCATCCTGCCGCTGCTAAGCGCTTTGATGGAAAACGTTAGGTCTTCTCTTTCCATTCCTTCGAGTAGTATTTCTGAGGAGGAGCAGAATCTATGTCAGGAAGTGAATGTCCCTCCTGGCCACATGGGTGATCCCTCAGGGTAGCTCCTGGGACACCTTCCTCCACCCAAATTACTCACAAATTATCGCCTCTCTCAGACTGTTTGCTGCGGCTGATGCCTGAGACAAACCTTTTAGTATCTGGGATGACAAGTTGGGTGTTATTAGAACTTTGATGGGGAAGGCTTAATGTGCAAGCCTGATAAATCATGGCCAAGAGCAGGACATGCTGATGATTCTTATTGAAATTTACCCTTTGATCAATTTAGCCCTAGTTTCTGACACCAGAGAAAATATTGATGTGAACGTGTTAGTCACTCAGTCATGTCTGACTCTTTGCGACCCCATGAACCCTCTAGGCTCCTCTGTCCAGGGATTCCCCAGGCAAGAATACTGGAGTGGGTTGCCATTCCATTCTCCAGGGGGTCTTCCCGACCCAGGAATCTAACCCAGGTCTCCTGCATTGTAGGTGGATTCTTTACTATGTGAGCCAGCAGGGAAGCCCAGAGAAAATGCTAAGCTAACCCTTCCAACTGCATCTGTTTCCAAGGCCTTGTTTACACCCAGAACATGTCTGCAATATTGCCCGTTATGCCTGCTTACCCCTAAGCATCAGTGGGACACTTTGAAAATGCGTGCGCGTTGGGAAGCTGGTGTAATACTGAGAGCTTCGCTGGGGAAGCCGAACGTTCGCTGACTCGGACACGCCCACGTGCATCTCTGGGTGTGAAATAAATCTCAACTCTAGCTGCAGGCATTTCTCGTAGCTGCATCTCCTCCAGGCTTTGCTGAGATGATAAATGTTTCCGAATCTATACCTCTTCATAAACACCCTGTGTATATTGACATACACTTTACATTTTCTAGTATTTTACATCCATTAAATTGTCAGCTGCTTTCAGTATTTCTGCACAGTGGGGCCATTTCCTCTGACAATTTTACCTGGATGGTGTTTCCTCCTAGATTACCTATCTGTACCGTTATTCGTTTGACTGTAGCACATCACGTTGCAAGCTGCGTTTTGTTGTTTGTTGATAATTGAAAATGACCACACAAAAAGCAGCCTGTATTACACAGGGGTAGTGTGTGATGTTTTAGCCAAGTGCTCGAGAACGCTAGACAAACCAGACTCTGGAGCCCTGCCTTTGAAATATGATTTAAAACAGAATTTATAATGTCACAGAATTACATAAAACTGTGTGAAATTGTGCAGATAATCATTTAAATCTCCCTACATGAAAAGATAATTGCTCCAGAAATTAACTGTACCTGGGGTTCATTCATTCGGTCATGGCTAGTTTCTTGTGTAGCGATGATTTGATATTAGAGTTAATTAAGATCAGGTCAGAGTTGCTGAAGGTCAGACATTAATGTGTGGGATCATTGAAATGATAATTATAAACAGATTAGGAAGCCACGGTCTTTTATAAGGGGTTATTAGATAATTACTGTGAGAGTGAACGGCTTACTGTAATAATGGATTATCGACTACTTACAGCGTTCTAAGGGCGAGAGTGAATTACTTCCTCAAGGACTAAAGAATACTGTTGCCAAAACTCAGAGCTCAGTAAATAAAGGAAGTCCGAGAGTCGTGGCCACAGTCCTGCGTTCCCCTGAAGCGCTCTTGTCTTAGGAGGTGCCAGTGTTACTGGTGATGCCTTTGTTTGCAGGGACGTGAAGGTGGCAAGTCCCCAGGGGAAGAGAAGATACACCCTAGCATTCCTCATCAGGAGCAAGGGCAGCTGGGAAATTCTCTCCTCTCAGGCTGCTTGGCTTGGAAGCTTTCCTGAATGTCAGAAATCCATGAGGATGCTGCAGGGGGCGGTGGGGAGGAGTCGAGTTTTGGGGTCTCCAGTGCAGAGTGGGGCTTCCTCGGTTCTGTCCTCTGAGCATCACTGCAACATCTGGAGCCTGGAGTGGCCCCAGGCAAAGTGTCTTCAACTCAGATCCTGAAACTCTGAGGTCCTTTGCCTCAGGACACGCCAAAGAGGCAAATTTGCAGGGACATAAGTTCATCAGCTTGTTAGTGAATGAGACACAAGAGACACGGGTTTGATCCTTGGGTTGGGAAGATCCCGTGGAGGAGGAAATGGCAACCTACTCCTGTATTCTTGCCTAGAAAATTCCATGGACGGAGGAACCTGGCAGGCTACATCCAGTCCATGAGGTCGCTAAGAGTTGGACGTGACTGAGCGTGCGTGCCAAGCTCATCGGCACAAAGAAGCATCCAGCTTGTACGCTGGGTCTTAGGACCTCATCTCAGTCCAGTCTCCATAAAATGCCTGTAACTCCTTTCAAACTTCATCCTCCTGTGAACAAACAGCCTTCTGCCATTTCTACTTTAACTGAAGTAGAGTCAATTTACAAGGTCGCGTGTCAGGGGCGCAGCCCAGCAAACCAGTTATCTATTCTTGCTTAGATTCCTCCCCATCATAGGTTAGTGCAGAACACTGCGTGCAGCGCCCTGGGTGATGCTGTGCGCCCTTGTCGGTTGTCTGTTTTGTACATGGCAGTGTGTTCATGTTCATCCTCAACTCCTAATTTCCCTTTTCCCCTTTCCTTCTGGTAACTGTAAGTTTGTTTTCCATGTCTGTGGGTCTGTTTCTGTTTTATATCTTTTTTTTTGTTTTGATTCCACATGTAAGTGATATCGTATGACCTTTGCCTTTCTCTGTCTGACTTACTTCACTTGGTATGAAAATTGCTAGCGATGTTGATAACGCTGATCAAGAAAGCTGGTTGAAAACAAGTGATGTGTGTGTGTTGATTCTGATGCTGCTTTGTTGAGATGATGAGTCCTTAGCAGAGACTCTGGGGAAGACTCTGGATCTGGGCTGGGGGGCGGGTGCTGCTTTGTTGCCATGGACGCTGCAGCACGTGCCACGTTCCTGGGACGTGGGGAGCAGCTGGAATCCCGGGTGGGAGCCGACCCTCCCGCAGACGAGGCCCAGTACAGTCTCCCATTAGCAGTGGCTGCTGGCCTGGGAGGTCTTCCTGTCTGAGTTGCCCAAAATGTGTGGGTCTTCAGATCAAGACTTGACCTCTGGGCCCAGGTTCGGGCCTCCTGGAGTCCCTGGAAAGAGCTTTGGCCTTAGCCTGCTCTGCAGGGTTGAGATCAAAACAGGAAATTCCCTCATTCTCAGCCTTTCACGATGAGATGTCCAGAATGCAGCGTGACAGAGACTGCATTTGGCTTCTTCTCCGAAATGGGGTCTCGTCTGGGAACCAAAAACCAGAGCGAGGCCCGAAGCTCCAGAAGGATGGCTGCCCAGGGCCCCCGTTCAGCCTCCTGATTACAGACTGGCCAGGGTATAAGGACCGGTCCTACCAAGGGCCACGTACCAGATGAAAACCGCAGTGTCTCTAACTCAGGCCCCTTAATGAGGGTCCCTGAAAAAAAAAGAGAAAAATGAAAGTCACTCAGCCATGTCCGACAGTCCATGGAATTCTCCAGGCCAGAAGACTGGAGTCGGTAGCCTATCCCTTCTCCTGGGGATCTTCCCAACCCAGGGCTCGAACCTAGGTCTCCCGCATTGCAGGTGGATCCTTTACCAGCTGAGCCACCAGGATCCCTAGCCACGCTTTGACTGATTCCTGGCTTCCTGGATTCTGCTCCCTGGCCCTCCTTGCTAGTCGCATCCGGGCCTGTTTTGTAACGCAGGCTCTCAGCTCCTCCTGTTTCTGTCCCCTGCATCAGAGATGCTCAGGGTCTCAGCGGTCAGGGACGAGGGCCTCAGAGAGGGTGCCGGGCGAGGTCTGCGCTGACTGCCACTTACCCGCATGTCTGGGTCAGCATCTGGGTTGGCAGAAGCTGGATGCACATGGGAAACACTTGGCATCTTTATCAGTCATCTGCCTTTGAGGGTTTCCAGTGGGCAGAAGTAGGCTCTGCGTCTCCAGGGAGAATTCCAGCTCCAGAGATGGTCACGGGTGGGGGCTGGGTGTGCACCTTGGTCTCGACCTTTTCTCTCTAAGAAAGAGGCTGAGTCAGAAGCGCCATTTGCTGTAGCTTTGTGCTCCTGGGAGTCCCAAGGGGGTAGCTATGGCTACATCCTCACACCGTGGGCGTCAGCACTGCCCTGGAGGACGGAAGCCCTTACAGAGCCTCTGGCAGATAAAACTCTGCAGCTTCAGTGCGGTGTCGGAGGCCACCCTGCAGAGCAGTGAGGCAGATTCTCTGCCCCTCTCCACCAGCGCCCAGCGGGAAGGAGGGCCTGGCCGTCCGTGGATCGAGACCCGTGTCTCCCACTGAAGTGTGGCTATCCTGGAGCCTTAACGTGGGGCTCCCGGATTCAGGTGGCACCACCGTGATGAGTGCTGGCGGTGGTGCCCCAGGGCAGGAGGCGCTTCTCCGTGGCTGCCTGCAGCACCCACCTGTGTGCCGTGGAAAGGAAGTCAGGTGAGCAGAGCCGCAGCCTCGCCTAGCCTCGCGTAAAGGACACTCAGAGGCCAGGCAGGAAGAGAAGCAGGCCTGCCGGGAGAGGAGGAGGAAGGCTGGGCTGTGAGTTGAGCACTGACCGCGAGCTGGAGGCTCTAGCAGTTACCGCCTGCCCTCCCACCCGCCCCCCATCCTGGCCAAATGTGTGGGTGACCAGCGGTGTCCCTCGCAGGGCAGTAGCGCTGTGCACCCCCAGACACGTGGGGCGGTCCAGGGAGACCTCACAGCGATGATGGACTCAGCGACGGTGCCAGGGATGGTGGGACATG
>SJYG01000068.1:2885625-2951330 GCA_006410535.1 Litocranius walleri
GCGTTACAGTGAGGAAGCAGGAGGCAGGGAGCTGGCTGTGCCACGCTCACGCCTGGGGCCAGGCCTGGCCTCGGACCCTGGTCCTCTGCTCTTGTCAGGGGCCAGCGCAGTGGCCAGGGAGGCAGAAATCCAGCCGGGGCCCTGCTCCAAACAAAACTTTCCTGTGGTAGGAACTCCTCCACGTCCAAGACTTTTTATTAATATGTCAAATGTTTATATTGGAATGCATGCCTTTCTTAGTAAAATCTCATTCACTCAAAATTCAAATGCCTTATTTTGTTACAAATACACATGGAAATTTGACAAAACCATGGCCAAGCATAAATTGATATTTAGGTATCATTTGCATTTGTGTAAATCTGGTCAGGCTACCTGTGACTTTTAATGATCACTGTCTTTCCAAAGAGATTGGGTGGGTCCAGAAATGTGTGCAGAGTCCTTACATGAATGTACATTTGATAACTGACAACTTGTTGGATTTGTAGAACTGGCAGCTGCTTGGTGAGTTTTGTTTTTCTTTTTCTCTTCCTTCATATATTGGCCCGGGTTGTTTTAAACCTGGAGTAAAATAAAACACAGCCTTTTATCAAGGCACAAGCTCTAGAACTCATGAGACAGTGAAGGACACAGAGAATCCAGGGCCAATGTGATAAGGCTGAGAATCCCTGCGTAAAGTCAGTTTAAAGAGTTTTGCTAAGCTACTCTTTGCCCAATCTCCTTTGACAATAGAATGCTAATATAAGAATGTATTCGACTTGCTTGCTCAGTCGTGTCTGACTCTTTTGTGATCCCGTGGGCTGTAGTCTGCCAGGCTCCTCTGTCCATGGAATTTTCCAGGCAAGAATACCGAATGGGCTGCCATTTCCATCTCTAGGGGACCTTCTCGATCCAGAGACCGAACCCGCGTCTCTTGCCTCTGTCTCCTGCATTGCAGGCGGATTCTTTGCTGCTGAGCCATGGGAAAGCCCCCAGAACGGATCGACATGCCACAGAATAGTGTGCTCCCCTCACCGCACCTGGGGCCCCACCTCTCATGATTAAATGCGCCACATGGGAAGCACTGGGCTCATGTCAGTTATTCAGAAGTTGGGCCCATGTCTGAATTTAGGAATCTTTCCATGCAGCGGTTGCTAACGTTTTGTAATTCCTTACTGGGAGCTTCCGCAGCAGGAAATCTATTACTATCTTTTCTGCCCAATAACTCCATGAAAGAGTTATCAGTGATGGTTCTTAAGAATCTACTTTCAATTTTCATTTAGAGACATTTAAATCATATGACTATAAGCTTCCTTTATCATTTTGCAAAAATTGACTATTTAACTAGAGTATGAAAGACTTAACCCAGCCAGGATTGAACTGCAACAGAGCTTTGATGTGGGGAAGACAGCCAGTGCTGTGAATCTCAGGCCATTTTGATGTAAATTGAAAATTCCAACAGTCCGTAAGGAGAATGGACGGAAACCTTAGGCCTGCAACAAAAGTAGGAGGACATTTATAATAGGTTGTGTTGTTTGAAGATAAATGACGGTTTGGATTCAGTTCAGAAATGTTGCCCGTTTCCAAAGCAGTCTTACCAAATGGAACCACAGTGTTTTATGATGATTTTAAAAGTGTCAGTTTTAGTGGGTGGTCTGCCTGGGGGGCTGAGATTCGCCCTGCAGGCTGAGAAGCTCCTAGTTGTCAGCAATGCATAGAAATCAAAGAAATCCACCAATAGGAGTTTACACACTGAGTTGTGTTAACTTTTAGAAATGGGCTTTCCTGGTGGCTCAGACAGTAAAGAATCCACCTGCGATGCAGGAGACCTGGGCTTGATCCCTGGTTTGGAAGATCCCCTGGAGAAGGGAAAGGCTACCCACTCCAGTATCCTTGCCTGAAGAATCCCCATGGACAGAAGAGTCTGGCAGGCTACAGTACATGGGGTTGCAAAGAGTCAGACACCACTTAGCAACTAACTCTAGACTACTACTATAAAGCTTTTAGAAACAGACCCTGAACAATCTCTCTTTTTCTCCTCTTTCTTCTTTTTTTTCTTTAAGGTGGCTGCAGTCTTCCATGGCTAACTGAACTGTCAGTTGTTTGGTGAAGACGGGCTGCTTCCCCAGCCTGTCCTTCGGCCATGGGGTCCCCGCCAGCCCTTCCCCAGCCTTCTCGTATCCCCTCACCCTCTGCTGTCCACTCTCTACCTGTCAAATGCACAGGAGGCAGAATCCCGATCCCCCCTTGTACCAGTTACGCAAAATTTGTGCAGAAAACTTCTCTTTCTGACTCTCGTTTTCTCATCTCAGGGTAGAACAGTGCTTTTTCTCCCCCAAGGCTGGGGCAAAATCATATGATTTTGCAAAGCTCTTGTCTGGTTCAATGAGCTACAGTATGATTAAATGATTTCAGTGAAGTATATCAGACTGTAGATGTAAATAACTGACAACGAGTTCTATGTTTCAACCCTTAGAGTGTCATTTATCCTTCAAAGAAGGGCAAGTGCATTCAAAGGCAGCGCTTGTCCAGAGAACAGCAGCCTGCTCCCTGGCCTCAGGAAGCCTGGTCTAAATCCATTTAATTCATCCCTGCCTTGTCTAAGTCAGTAACGTGAGAAAAAGAAGAAAACAGTTATCTTCAACAGCTCAGCAGTCTGGTTTTCTGCTGAATCCCACGGGGCATGGAGGGAACTCCCCAGAGGCTTCCATGGCACAAAGTTAGAGTCCACCATTTTCAAGCTCTTCATATCCAGCTGGCTGATTTTGAGCTGAGTATTCTGAAAGCGGTGCAGCCTCTCTCGTGGGCTCTCCCCTTGATCTCGATGTCCGTAGCCTCGGCACACTTACTTCTGCGCAAGGGCTCACTCCTGTCCGAGAGCACGCGGCCCCAGGGACTGCTGCCCACCAGCCGCCTCTGTCCATGGGATGTTCCAGGCAAGGATCGTGGAGTGGGATGCCAGTCCCTGCTCTGGGTGCCCTTCCCAACTTCTGCTGAGCAGCCATCAGAACCCACGGCAGGCCCATTTCTTCAGAAAAGCCTCTTAGCAAACACATCTGGGCAAGCGGCTTCCCCGAAAGGGCTCTGCTAATTAACTTCCACTGGAAAGTCAGCGGGCTCTGGGCTGTCTTCTCTCTGGGTCAGCTCGGTGTGTGGCGTGGCCCATGCGGAGCAGAGGCGGGCGCTGCAGACGGCAGACGTTCGGGGGGACAGGCAGTCACGGGAGCCGGCGGGGACGTTGACTCTGGCTGGAGTCTGAGCTGCCCTCCACTGAGTGTCTGGCCAGGCTGCTCTGAAATTCAGGAGAGCAACCACCCAAAGCCCTTGGACATTGAGAAGGGAAAGTTGCCACGTGTGGAAATCTCCCTGAACTTGCCCATGTGGTCTGCCTTGGCGGAAGGCCAGTGTCCCAGGCACTCCCCTGGCGCCCTTTCTTACCTCGCTGTGGTCGCAGACGCTCGTGCGGCTGTTGTGGGGGCATCATTTTCCTGCTGGGTGCAGGCTGAGGCATCTGTGTGCCTGTTAAAAATATTTTCTTCACTGGGCCCTTGTGTTGAAAGTCCCTTGTCCATTTAATTGAAAGCTGAGGTTAAAGTAGGAAAATTGAAGTGAGACGTTGAGAGGAAGCTTACTAAAAGAGAGAACCTCTTTAGCCTATAAAAACATGATTTTTGTTGACTTGGGGTTTCCTTTTGTTGTTTTCTTTCCTTTTTTATGAAACTTGGTATTGGGAGGGGGTGGTACGTCCAGTCTTTGAATCAGTCGACTGTGGTCAAACTGTGCCTGCATCCCAGACTCCTACAAGCAACCACACTGGTTTTAAAGACTAATAAAATAATGCCGTTTCTTGTTTAACGCCATAAATTATGAATGATTCTATTAAATTTCCATATGGCGCTATTACCATGTGAAAACAGACCGTCGCGGAGCCTCACGCCTCGGGCAGCAGGCGGAGCCTGGCGGCCCCCGGGGGGCTCTGCTGGTCCTTGCAGCGCCCACCCAGCAGGACGGCAGTGGCTTGGGCGTGTGTGGCTCCCACCAGGGAGGAGGGCGCGGGCTCGCTCGGGGCCAGGCACGTAAGCCTCGTTCGATACACACTCACTTGGATGACCGGGGGTGAGCCTGCCGTGCATCCAGCCCCTTGTGGTGCCCCTAAATCGCTAAGGTGTCTTTCCACGTCTGTTTGACAACAAGCACATAAGGAAGGGATGGCGCCCGTCAGTCCAGTGAGGACTTCCTCTTTGCAGCCCAAGCGTCCGGTCAGCGGCCACCCCAGCTGCGGTGCGTGGACCCCACGCCCTGTCTTTGGATGCTCGCCTGTGACCCTCCAGGTGCCCACCAAGCAGGTCCCCCTTCCCTCCCTAACTCTGGGGCCTCTGTCCCTCCCCCCACAACCCTGTGTGTGCCTGTCTAAACGTCCATCCGAGATGGCCCAGCGTGATCCCCGGTCGGCCGAGGCGTGACAGTGCGTCAGTGTGGGTGGACCGCAACTCGCTGTCACGCCACAGCAGCTAGGAAGGCGGGCCGCCCCCCACCCGTCAATGAGAACTGGGAGACGGCTCTGGCCTGCACCCACCCAGGGCAGAGATGTGCCTGCCCCACGGTTGAGAGGCTCTGGGGACACCCCCCACCCGCCCACATCCATCAGATGTGCTGATGGGCATGAATGGGGTGGAGGGGGAGTCCCTTGCCTGCCTGCACCTGTCAGCAGAGCTGATGGGAAGGGAAAGGTGGGGGACCCCCCCGCCAGTGCTGTCAACCAGCTGACAGACAAGTGTAAGCGGGCAAGGCCCCCGGCCTCGTCTCATCAGATGGGGGAGTCGATGCTTGATTGGCGAGTGGATGGGGTTCCGCTTGCCTGGCAGACTGAAGGGTCTACGTTGACTAGAGTGGAAGGCAGGGCTGGTGTGTGTGTGTGTGTGCGTGCATGAACCTTTTTCTAATGTGGAGGTGTGGCCCCCATGTACGCCTTGGGCCCTCCATTGAGCCGTAACGTTTGTCTTATAGCGACTGGGGCAAAAGCAACCTTTGTCCAAGTGGTTTTGCTATAAATGGGACTTTCACATGAATGCGCTTTCGGATATGAAGAAGGAATGTGATAAGACATGTTAAGCCTGAGCTTCAGATTGATAAGACATAAATTTGGGTATATTATGCATTTGGATATGTTATATTCTTTTCACAGGGATAGCCAAAAATAGTAAGCTTGTGGTTGCTAAATTCTTCACCCAGCGGTTTTATTTTAATTTTTTTCTTTGTTAGGTTAGAATTCTTTCACTCCCAGAGACATTTAAAGCAAGGATCTGGGTGCAGGTCTGAATCAGGAAAGTTTGTTTTTGATGAGAAATGCTGTGTTCTTTCCAGTAAGGAGGCAATTCACTGTATTGCGATGTTGAAGCTTCCACGTGAACCAGGCTATAGCCACATTTTTATGGAAGCGTAAGTCATTCTGAAAATGGGTCAGGGGAGAAAGTGGGTGATGGAGCCCATCTCCCTGGAAAGGGTTCAGTAAGGAACAGCTGGCGTGATTTATGGCAGGCTCTATGCAACTGCAAAGAGGCACACAAAGTTAGCGATTCACCAGGTACACAAAATACCTTCACTTAATAAAATCTCAAAAAATCTGCAATTTGGAGAAAAGAATGTGGACAATTATTGCAACCCCATTCTGTTTCCATGAATAAAAAGTGAAATGCCTCTGTTCATGTGTCTGGGGAGTAGGGTGTCCAGCTGCCAAGTGTTACTTTAAGATAGAGCCCCTGTGTCGTTCCGAAGGTTAATTTAGATGAAGGATAAATTTTTTAAGGAGGGATGATTGTTCTCAAAATTTTCTAATTGCATCCAGTGAAACTGATGACAAGATCTTACAATCTGAGAAATTTGTGCAGGAAGGTCTAACAGCCGATCTACCATTTGTAACCAAAATTAACCCATTTATCCACCAGTATACTTTCTTTAATTAGAAGATGACATGGGAATATTGATACTGGGAGACACAGTGGTTGACCCTGGTGAATAATCAATGTATCTCTCACACCATGAAATACACTTGTTATTCCCACATTCTCAAGTCATTGATGAATAGGGTACCCAACCAGACGTTCAGAATTTGCTATGCCTTGCAGCTTTTTGCTTTGTTTTGTTTTCATCTGGAGGTATATACTGCTTTCCTAGACTCATTAGCAGAGACTCTATTTGTGTGTGCAGATGGGATGTGGTAGCACGGAATTTGGTTCTTAATGGTTAAATTAAACAGAAGCTATCTCAACTGGACCAGGGAAGAGAGGTCTTCATTTGTGTTAGAGCTTCTTTTATTTTTTGGAAACTTAACCCCCTGGCCTAGACTAATGTCACAGGCACATATCGTAAGGCTGCTGTTGTGGGTTGTTTTTTTTTTTTTTTTTTTTTGAGCAATGATTGTTTCCTTCCTCTCCAGGCTAGTCTTTTCTTCAGGTGTATAGTGTCCAGAAAAAGACAACTGAATTCCTTGATGCCTTCCTTTTATGCTCTGTGCTGTTTATTTCACACCTGCAGCAGTGTGTCCAGTTTGGGGAGCCACATGTAGGAGGAAAAATGAAAGGGGAAAATCCTGGGGCTAGGCAGTAGGGGCTGCCACACGGCAAGTTCTTTGACAACATGACGTGAGTAATAGTTGAAGGCACTAGAGACACTTAAACCAAGTGGCAGAATGTTTATCTGAGAAGTTAAATTATTTGTAAGCTTTTCCTTCAAAAGAGACATGGAAGGCAGTCTGGGTCATCGTAGACACCTGAGCTTGCATCATCCAGTGGGTCAAGTTATAGTCAACGAGCATACGAGGCACTCAGTAATATCCGACTGTTTGCAGCCCTATAGACTGTAGCCCGCCAGGCTCCTCTGTCCATGAAATTCTCCAGGCAAGAGTACTGGCGGGGGTTCCCACACTCTTCTCTAGGGGATCTTCCTGACCCAGGGATTGAACCCAGGTCTCCTGTATTGCCGGCAGATTCCTTACCATCTGAGCCACCAGGACTGGTGAACAAGGCATGAGCTAAATCCGACTATGGTCTGTGCAGCAGAGCTCTTCGCAGTGCAACAGTCAGTAAGTGACTGCAAGAACATCTCTTAGGGTGTTGGAAAGAAGCCTCCTTCCTTTGGGTAGGAGTCTGAAGTCCGAGGGTTTAAGGGCTTCCTCTCTTGGTATAGGACTCAGTCGTAAAGCTATCTAGAATACTTTGGGTCAGAATGAAGCCAGGTTTTCCCTGTTCATTACAGATTGTTTGGGCTTTTGTTTTTTCAGACTTAACACTATGAAGGTCTGCTCTTAAACAGAGCAGGATAGACTCACCAAGCCTCCTCACGTTAAGGCGCAGGTCGGTTGCATACTCAGCTTGGGTGGCTCTGTGTCAGCTTGAAGACAGCCAGCTAATGTGAAAGAGAAATGGAACGGGCTTCAAAGTGGCGAATGCTGACTGCCTGGTAAATAAATATACCCTAAAGATTCAATAATCCATCACTCTGAGTTATTTATCTCTCTCAAAAGATTTCTGAAATCATTCTTTACTGTTTCGCTTGATTAATTCTTTGATCTCCACGATGAAGATCGCTTTATCCACGGTCACTGCACGGGCTGAGTTATTAAACGGATGACGAGGGATAAGCAAGTTGATGTTAATCAGTTAAAACTGTAAAGAGGCTGGGTGAGTGTGCTGGGAACGACAGGCTCCATCCACCCGCGGTTTGGAGAGCGGGGGCTGCTGTGTGCTGGTCTATCCGTGAAGTCTAAGTGGCCAGTTTGCAGGCAAACTGGGGACGGGTGCAATGCTACCTGCTTGCAGAGGGAATGCCTAAAATTCCTACTTGAATTTCTTTAGGGCAATCAGTTGCCAGTCTTTTCATGTGATGCCACCTAAAATATATACATCTTTATTTTTATTGTAGCAAAACACACATAACACAGAATCTACCATTTTAACCATTTTTCAGCTTGTGATTCAGTGACCCTGAGCACATTTGCATTGTGGTGTAACTTTCACCACCTATCACCCACGGGATTTTCCATCTTCTTAAATATAAACTCTGTAGCCACTAAATACGGAGAAGACAATGGCACCCCACTCCAGTACTCTTGCCTGGAAAATCCAATGGGCAGAGGAGCCTGGTGGGCTGTAGTCCATGGGGTCGCAAAGAGTCAGACACGTCTGAGCAATGTCACTTTCACTTTTCACTTTCATGCATTGAAGAAGGTAATGGCAACCCACTCCAATGTTCTTGCTTGGAGAATCCCAGGGATGGGGGAACCTGGTGGGCTGCCGTCTATGGGGTCGCACAGGGTTGGACACTACTGAAGTGACTTAGCAGCAGCAGCCGCTAAACAAAGGTCCCCGTTCCTCCTGCACATCCAGCCCCGGCAGCCGCTATCTCATTTTTGTCTTTATGAATCTGCCTGTTTTAGGGACCTCGTATAAGTGCAGTTACATAGCATCTGTCCTTCTGTGTTTGCTTATTCCTGTTAATGTGTCTTCAAGTTTCGGCCATGTCCTGGCATCTGTCAGAATTCCATTTCCTTTTTAAAATATTTTTTATTGCAATATAATTGATTTACAATGTTATGTTTTAGTTGCCAGCCTTTACGAGAGATGAAAACAGTGATGATGCTTGAAGTTTAACTGTGGTACCTAAGTGAAACTGTGGGAAGCAGATAGACCTTTACATATCACAGTCAAGAAAGCTGTTTTCCACAGCAAGAGTTGGGTACATTTGCAAGGACTAAATCAAATCCTGTTTTTCATTGCTATTAGGATATTACAGGAAAGTTGGATATGACTTATTGCTCCTTGACAATTCTCAGACATTCTCACTCAGGATCCAAACCCCACGGAAAAGGCAGGTGGCGGGAGACCAGTTTGACAAAGGTGGCTGAAGGCGCTACAAAACCCCTCTGAGCAAGCGGAGACCTGAATCGTGAACCCGCCTCCTCAAAGCTGCCTTTTCTCTTAAGTAGATAAAGCATCTTGTATGGATAAACAGTAGCTGACAGAGCATCTCTAGGTAGATGAAGTTACCTTTGATAGAAAGTTCAGAATGATACGTGGTGAAGAAAGATAGAAGCAAGTGATTAATGCCTGAAACCGCTGAGTGACTGCATTCATTTCACCCGCGTGGTCGTACACTCGCCTCTGGAAATGGGTGGGGGCCTCCAGGACAGAGGAACAGCGAAGGGCTGAGGGTCTTCACACTGGACCACGAGGGAGGGTTCACAGCCCTTGAAAGAGAAAGGCACTCCAGGTGCCTGCCGCAGGAGACCAGGGGTGAGCGGCGGCCTCCTCACTGCTCCCCGCCGCCTGTCCCTGCTCCGTCCCGTCCTCTCCCTTCTATTTTGAGGGTCACACGGCTCAACACTTTTCATGTGATGGTTGTAGAGGGACATCAGCTGCATTTAACAGCACTCCCCGATTATAGCAAATGGTTTTTCTGAAAAGGAGGAAAGAGGGATTCAGGGACGGCTGCTTTGCCAGCTGCTCTTGGGATCCTGGGGTGAATAGTCAGCTGGGTTCCTGGGGCCCTTGCTAAGCAGATATTTACCACTGGTCTTGCAGTATGGACGCACAAGGTCTTCTGAACTTACTTGCCCATGAAATCCTTCTCCATGGACTGCTTATTAATATCTCAGAATGCAGTATGGAAAACTTTCATTCACTGTTATCAATTCGCTTACCAAACCCTTTCTCCATGGATGAGGCACCAACAAGCAGGATCCTTGGTCAGGCCTGAGTCTATGACATCCTAAACCAGCAGGGACAAATTGGTGACGCTTCACCCTCGTGACACTTCTCTTCTAGGATGAGCACTGGACGAGGACTGCCATGATCCCCAAAATGCATCCGAAGCTCCCTTGTTTTGTGAAATGTCTTAAGGAAAAAGATGCTACTGACCCAGTAACTTCGAGAACCACTTCAGAGTTGACCCGCTCTCTCAGATGTCCAACCCGTCATGGAGATCCGGAAAAATGATGACAATTCTGGAAAAGCGTTAAAGGAAGGAAGGTTTAAAACAAAGACATGCTTGTCTTGAAACCAGAATTCCACAACCTAACGGGCATTGAATTGCTGTCGCTGCTGCTGTTTTAAACTGCAGTAAAACCTCCCGCACGCTAGTTTCCTGGAACACACGGGAACGTGCTGACCCACAGACGTCAGTTCAGAACTTCTCTGGGAAACATGGTTGTCTCAGCTTCCTTCTTTCCAGCATTCAGGAGGGTGTGGAGCAAGAACAGGGAGGAGCCTTAATCGAAGACCCCCCTGGAATTCTTTATGAGAGTGAAACAAAGCCTGAGATAGGATTTAACTACCTGTACTTTAAACTGAGCTGCCCTTAATCTCTGCTTTGCAGCCCTTTCTTTCACACCTGGATGCCTTTCATGGAGGATGCTGGGAGCCTGGCTCAGACGCCCCAGGTTATAACTGGGCTCGTTAACATTCGAGGTGAGAAGGCACTTGATGTCCGTGTGGGTACTTCTGGGGTAGCTGTTCTAGTTACAACATAAATGCATCTGATCTTGGCATATCACAGCAAGTTGACACAGTTGGATAAGTAACAGCTTCGCTGCAGAAGGATTTTGAGTTTATTCACATATTTAGACTTTAAAAATGATTAGAAAGTAGGTGGTAGTAAAGTAGGACAATTGCTTATCATTCCATAGAAAACTATCTCACAATTTGTCTCAAAAATTATGTCACTGGAAGCTAATGTACAAGGACTCCTTGTTTAACTAGATTTGTGCTGGTTTATGGAAAACAGACAAGTCTTTCTTCATCCTGAAATCTTTAAATCATTGCCTGCAAGGGCTATAAGGCTGTTCTCCCACCCACCCCCTCTCCAGAGTCAAACTTCTAACACTTTTCACTGGATGTTGTAATAATTGCAAATATCAAGACACTCTGTTCATCGTGTGATTAAGTTTAACATACAACAATTGTAGTTTATATCTTTCTGAGGGCTGAAATTCTTTTAACAAAATTTTTATTGCTATTATCACCATCATCATTAATATTAAAATAAGCTGATATGGCAATAGCCCAGTAATTTCAAACGTATCCATGTAGATATTTTGTAACTAATAACCTATAAAATGAGCAACTTCTCTTTATTTTGAAAGCTAAAGCACTATAAAATAATTTATAATTTCCATTCATTTAATTTGTGCTCCCAGAAAAAGTTTCAGTTACCAAGAGAATGACTTTTACAAGAAGAACATCTGTGAAACTGAGTATTTGCCATCTATTACGAATTTTGTAACTGTTCTCTCTGATGCACACAAGGTCTGAAGGCTTTTACGATAAGGGAGCTGGGCCATGGAGTGGTGGCCAGCAAGGGACAAAGCCAGGGCCACAGGCACCTCTGGTCCTTCCTGTAAGGTGGGGCAGCCACCCAGCAAGCCCCTCCAGGGACAGAGTACCAGATGTACCTAGAAGAACTCTACATTATGCACTGTAGTGTCCTAAATGGAAGGGAAATCCAAAAGGCAGCAGATATATATGTACACACACACACACACACACACACACACGCACACACGTATTCCCTGGTGGCTCAGATCTTAAAGATCTGCCTAAAATATAGCAAATCTGGGTTCAATACCTGGGTGGGAAAGATCTCATGGATAAAGGAATGGCTATCCCCTCCAGTATTTCTGCCTGGAGAATTCCATGGATAGAGGAGTCTGGCGGGCTACAGTCCATGGGGTCGCAAAGAGTCAGACATGATTGAGCAACACACACACACACACACACACACACACGCTGTTTAATTTTGCCGTGCAGTAGAAGCTGACCCAACACTGTGCAGCAGCTCAACGCCAATAAAAATTAATTAAAGAGAAAGAAGCACAGTACCCACACCATAGTCAGAATGATTGTTATAGTAAACAATATCATTACGCTTATCAACTTAAGCTTAATAATATTTTACTCCATTACATAAAAAATACTCAGTTATCCTTATTTACAAAAGAAGCACGGAATTGCGGAGGGAGACTGTCACCTTGCCTCCATTTGCCAGTGCTCAGAAGCCCACTCGGGGCCCAGCTGGAGAGCTACCCTCAGCTCCTGGCGGAACGTCGCGCACATCAGCATGTGCACTCCTCAGCAGCACTCACCTCGGGCGTGCCCTTCCGTTCAGCCGAGACACACTGGAGCACTGGCCTGCCACCAGCTCACACCTGTCCCTTGGGTACTCTTCCTGAGGTTTCTAAGGATTGCAGAGAGATTGACCCCATTTCCCCCGAGCCCCCAGTCCTGCCTTCAAACCTGATAGACTTTCCATGTCCTTAGGGCATTCTCTTGTCAAACCCTAGTTGTTAGTTTTAATACATACTCATCATCACTCGGAGAAAGCAATGGCAGCCCACTCCAGTGCTCTTGCCTGGAGACTCCCATGGACGGAGGAGCCTGGGGGGCTGCAGTCCATGGGGTTGCTGTGAGTCAGACATGACTGAGTGACTTCCCTTTCACTTTCCACTTTCATGCACTGGAGAAGGAAATGGCAACCCACTCCAGTGCTCTTGCCTGGAGAATCCCGGGGACGGGGGAGCCTGGTGGGCTGCCGTCTATGGGGTCACACAGAGTCGGACACGACTGAGCGACTTAGCAGCAGCAGCAGCAGCAGCATCACTAGTGATACAAACAAGTAGAAAGAAGTTATCTTTAAAGGGCAAGTATCTCTCCTGTTCTACACAGGATGGTGAATTTATTTCTTAATTTATCTCTTTTCCTCTTCTGGACCCGTTTCAGATCCAGTTACCACGGGTGGTAGCTCTCCTTAGCACGGTGTGGTCGAGAGCTCACATAAAACCACAGCACACACGGAGTTACCGTGTTGTCACTTAGCTTTTCAGAAAAAGAGCATACCAACCTCAGCACACTGAAACTGAGTTTCCTCACTTCATACAGCATCCCGGGCATTCTCCCCGCCAAGAGCTGTACACATCATTCTTGCTAATCATGCAATAATATTTCTATCAGTCCTGGGTTTTTCTTGCTGATACACACATACAATATTCTTGTTCAGGTATTCTTACATATTATTGCTTTTTACATTTCTGTATCTTATTTTACCAACAGCAACAAAGACAGTTGGAAAAGAGTACAAACATCTTTGTTGAATAAATGACTTTCTAACAGGCTGTAGCAATTAAAATTCCTACCAATAATTTATGAAAATGACTATTTTCAAGCAGTCTCATCCATACTAGCCACACTCCATTTTAACAATTTTGCTATTTTAGGGGAGTTTTTTTAAGCTTTATTATTACTGTCTTAATCAACGTTTCTCTGATAATGGGGTTCAGCTTCTTTTCACCCGTCTACTGGCCACTTGGATTATGTTTACTATGACTTGGTGCTCCATAAAGTATTTTTAGGTTGTCTTTTCCTTTGTAATTTGTAAAATACTGGTGATACATACTCTTTGCTATTTGTGTATTTTGCAAATATTATTTTCCAGGACATTGTTTGTCTCTGATTATTTATATTATTTTTTACCATATTTTAAAGATGATCAGGTGGCATCATCAACTTGATGGAGATGAGTTTGAGCAAGCTCTGGGAGTTGGTGATCGACAGGAAAGCCTGGCATGTTGCAGTCCATGGGGTCACAAAGAGTCAGACATGACTGAGCAACTGAACTGAAGTGAAAGGCAGTCAAATAGATCTGCCTTTGATTTATGGCTCTTTGTTTGTTAATAGCACAAATATCTCCCAAACACTCATCAAAATTTCTGTATGTTTTTGAAGATTTTGTCTGAGTATGGTGTAAGTAGACATTTAGCATTGTTTTCTTATAAATGAACAGCTCATTATGTCAACACTATGTGTTGAGTGCCCCCGTGTCACCATCCTGGACTGAAAGAGCTCTTTTGTCATCCTCTGCTCCTGCGCACACTCACCTTTCATCTAGCTCTGCTGTTGTGGACTCCCGTCACACCAGGAGTGCTGCTTGCCGTATTAGTGGCTTCATGTACATTTTAAAATAGACTGTCAAGTGCTTGATATTTAAAATCTTACAGTTATTCTAAAATATGTGTTTTCCCATATAGCTTCATTTAGATTCAGCTAGGCGAAGAAGAAACAGCTAACCCTGAAGCTTTAATAATTCACTCCACAGAGGAGTTCACTAACTGTTCCTCTTGCAACCTCTGCAGGAGGCGTGGGCAAGCGCAGCGCTCCTCCAGCCGAGGTCCAGAGACGCAGGTCCTCCTTGTGGCGCTTGCGGCCCTGCCATTTCAAAGTGCGGCTTCTCAATTTATCTGCACAAAAGAAAAGTGAATGAAAACGCAATCCTCAAACGCAGTCCGCTCGCCAAGCTAGTCACGTGGCTTCAACCCGAGCAGGTTGCCATGTGCGTGTCGAATGTGGAATTTCAGTGAAGAAGGCCATCTGTGCCTTACACCTGGACTGCCAAACAGTTCTGTTCAGTTCAGAATAGAGTTTTCTTCTGATTAAAAGTGCATCATATGTGTATATTGTTTGGGAAGAATTAGTATTTTTATGGTTTTAAGTTTTCCTACCCAAGGAAATGATATTTGTGGCTAATATATGCCAGTCCTGCTTTATGTTCTTCACTAAGATTTATAGTATGGATCTTTTATCTTTCTTATTAAACATATTCCTAGGTATTACACTGTTGTCGTTAGATTGGAAAAGTAGAATAATCTGTTCTCATTTTCATTTCTAATTATTGAAAGTATAGAAGAAAACTATGGCTTTGTATATTTATTTTATATCCAGCCACCTTACCGAATTTGATTCTATGGTCTAGTAATTTGCTTTATTTTCTTTTTTTCTGGGCCAATTTATTTTTAGAGAGGCATAATTGATGTATGATATTATATTCAGTACAGGTGTACAGCATAACGATTCAAAATTTCTTAAAGATTATCCTCCATTCACGGTTATAAAATATTGGGTATGGCCTCCGTGTTGTGCAACATGTCCTCGTGGGCTGTGTGCTTTATACGTGACAGTGTGCACCTCTTTAGTCCCTCACCGTGTGCTGCCCCTGCTCTGAGTCTCTCTCCCTGCTGGTAGCCCTAGTCTGTCCTCTATGCCTGTTCATCTGGTTCATCTCTGTTATACCCACTAGCTTGCTCTGTTTCTCAGAGTCCGCAGCTAAGTGAGGCCGCAGCTAAGTAAGGCCGCAGCTAAGTGATGCGTGCTTGTCTTTCTCTGCAGGACCCTCTACGCTTGGTCTAATGCCCTCCAAGTCCATCTGTGTTGCTGCAAATGGCACAGTTTCACTCTTTTCACGGCTGAGCCGTATTCCATGTGGAAAAGGCGATGGCACCCACTCCAGTCCTCTTGCCTGGAGAATCCCAGGGACGGAGGAGCCTGGTGGGCTGCCGTCCATGGGGTCGCACAGAGTCGGGCACGCCTGAGCAACTTCACTTTCACTTTTCACTTTCATACATTGGAGAAGGCGATGGCACCCACTCCAGTGTTCTTGCCTGCAGGATCCCAGGGACGGGGGAGCCTGGTGGGCTGCCGTCCATGGGGTCGCACAGAGTCGGGCACGCCTGAAGCGACTCAGCAGCAGCAGCAGCATTCCGTCGTGCACGTATACCACATCTTCTTCATTCATTCACCTGTTAATGAACACTTAGGTTGCTTCTGTATCTTGGCAATTGTGAATGATGCTGCTATGACTCTTCTCAAATTAGTGTTTTGTTTTATCTTCGGTACACACCCAGAAATAGAACTGCTGTGTCATATGTTAACTCTTATTCTAGATTTTTGAGGAACGCCCATACTGTTCTCCACACTGACTGCACCAATTTGTATTCCCACCAACAGTGTTTGAGATTACCTTTTTCTCCATTCTAGTATTTTAATTAGTTTTTGCTTTTGTTTTGCTTTTCTCAATATAAAATGTCATCCATAACTAGAATGAATGTGTTTCCTGTTCTGCAGTACACAAGGCAATTATTTGAGATTTCTTGGGATATTATCTAGATTCTATAAAATATGTTTGTGTAATTGTGATGTTCTTTTTTTTTTTTTTACACTATCCCCCCGACATCTCCATCTTGCACTCTCCTTGAAAGCCTGGATGTGATCCATCACAAAGCTTTTAACTCTCCTGAACATTTCCAGCCTCAGGCCCTAGCTTCATCATGTTGATCATATTATTAGAATATTTTTATCATTGTCCTCTTTGACTCTGAGATCTATCAGAGGTGTATTTCTCCACCAAAATTTAACAAGGACCCTCCTTTCATTAAAGCGTTCTATGGGCTCTCATTGCCCACAGGATAGAGATAAGGCTTCTTCTCTCAGGGCCCTTCACAGCCTGGCATCTGTCCACTTACAGGCCACTATCCTCGCTGACACAGCCCTGCGGATGTGGTCTCTGCCAAGCCTAGGTGCTCTTCCCACCTGCCTGGCATTTCCTCTCCACGCATCTCCGTTTTAAACTCTAGGCACAAGCTCCTGTGTGTTGTCACATTGACTTCTTTATTGCAGGCATGTGACTTCTTAACTAGTGTTAGACTTTCAGAAACTGGTATGAAACCTTGTTTTCAAGTTGATTGTTGGGACGGTTTGTAACATATAGGATGCCCACGTCTCTGACCCACCTCTGGATGATGCTTTTAATCCTATGCAGAGAATTACTTGATTCAAGTACAAGGAGAACGAAGAAGCTGACCGACTAAAAAGGGTGTATTGCAGCATAAAGCAGCTGTGGGCTCTGTGACAGAGCAGCACAGTAAACGGGTCTATTCAAACTAAGGTTTCTTTCTTCCTAAAGGAGACAGAAATGAAGCAGCTCTAGGGGCCTAGTGTGGTGAAGACCAGACGTATAACAGACAGACACAAGCTTCCCTTTCATCGTTTAAAGACTATTCACCCGGAAACAGGACTTCCCAGGTGGTACACGGTGAAGACTCTGCTTGCTGGTGAAAGAGATGCTCAAGACTCAGATTTGATTCCTGGGTTGGGAAGATCCTCTGGAGGAGGAAATGGCAGCCCACTCCAGTACTTTTGCCTGGCAAACCCCATGGACAGAAAAGCCTGGAAGGCTACCGTCCACGCGGTCACAGAGTCGGACGGGACTAAGCGCACACTTGCACACACCCAGACACAGCAGGACGCATTGCCAGGATGGAGTTTCACAAATTCAGATTTCTGTTTCACCCTCACTTACACATGGCAAACCTTGCTCTACGTTTCACTTGATCGCACTTCACAGATGCGGCATATTTTAAAACCTGAAGGTCTGTGGGCAACCCTGAGTCAAGAAAGTCTTTGGGCGCCATTTTTCCTCCCAAAAGCATTTGCTCACTTTGTGAGCAAGAGGTGACTCTGTGTCACATTTGGGTAATTCTTGCAAGATTTCAAACATGTTGTTATCATCATTTGTGTTATGGTGACTGTGATCAGTGATCTTTGATGTTCCCACTACAACTCGCTGAAGCTTCATGTGATGGTTAATGCTTTTTAGCAGTAAAATATTTTAATTGAAGATAGACACTTTTTTAGGCTTTGTAATGCCATTGCGCACTGAACAGATTCCAGCAGAGCATAAACATACTTTTGCACACACTAGGAAACCGCAGCTCTTGTGTGACCGTCTTTGTTGTGTGATTTGCTTTGTTGCCGTGGTCTGGAGCCAAGTCCACCATGTCTCCGTGGTGCCCTGTGTGCTTCTGAGAGCTCCTTGCCTTCCCCGGCACACTGAGACGTGTCCTATTCCTCTTCAGCACTCTCACTCCAAGGAGGAGAAGGAGGAAGAAAAGCCTAGTCTCCGGGCAGCCTGTGAAGGGGCTGCTGTCCGTACTGCGCTGCTCAACCTCCTTTCGTTCCATCTGACACGTCTTCCAGTCACCTGATTCTCTGTTTTCTCCAGAACTGGTAATATTTTCACATGATTTTGTTTCTATTTCAAGACAGTTATAGAGGCTTGGCTTCAGGTCCTTATCATTCAGTTTTCCATACATAAACCCTCTACAGGGATTCAAGTTCAGGGATGTCTTCCAGGAATAGATTCACAGGAACAGGGAGAGCACAGACACTACAAACATGAAGTCATCTTTATTCTTATCTTGAGAAGGAACCGCCAAGAATCAGCCTAGTGTCTCCCTCCTAGATTGAAACGGTGTGTGATGATCCCCTGCTGGGCTTACAGACCTTCGCGGTCACAGGAAAGGCACGGGTCCCTGGAGAGTGGTGCTGCTGCTTCTCCAGTAGCTGTGACTCTGGACCCTTTAGCAGCCACTGACTTGAAATCAGTTTGCAGGTTCTCCTCCCTTTCCCTTTCTCTCCCGTTTTCTTTTTCGATGCTCCTATTTCTCCTGGGTTCCCTTATCCTACTGCTCTCCACCCGGCTGCCCTTTCCCAATAAAATCTCTTGCTTTGTCAACATATGCGCCTCCTCGGACAATTCATTTCCGAGTGTTAGACAAGAGCCCAGTTTCGGGCCCTGGAAGGGATCCCTCTTCTTGCAACGAATGGTGAATCTGTTGGGACTCTTCTTCACTGAGACTGATGTCCTGACCACTCGGGGTACTCATGGGCCAGCTTGCCTGCCAATGGGCCAGACCCAGCGGCCGCAACTGGGACCCTTTTGTCCCTGGTCTCCTCCTGACGCGGACAACTGGCCAGAGTGCCCCGATCGGTAAGGAACAAGGACTTTACTGACCTCTCGACACTTCCCTCTATCTTTCCTCTCCTTAACCCTTCCTATCCTTCCCTGTTTTTCTGGTGCCCCAGTCCTGGATGCAGGAATCTGGCCGAAGGGCCCTCAGCCTGAGCTGAGGATTGGAGACTGATCACCTCTTCTTGGCAGGGAACTCGAGTTCTGGTTCTGCTCTGGTCTGATTTCTGGTAGGGCTGAGTTCCAGTCCTCTCTTCTCTGGAGGCCCAGGGAAAAGTCCCATAACGCCTGAGTATCTGTAGGTGGCAGGAGACGTCTGTAAGGCCACCCCTTTCGCCCCTCCTCTCCCGCCTCCTCCCCCTTCTTCTTTCAACCTAGCTTCCTTTCCTCCCTTGAAATCTTTGATGTTAGTACTTGGATCTGAAGTTCTGTGTCTCTATAGGAGGTTTTCTGAGAGACTGTATTCTTGTATTTAAGGGCTTCCCTGGTGCTGCAGAGGTTAAATTGTCTGCCTGCAATGTGGGAGACCTGGGTTCGATCCCTGGGTCGGGAGGATCCCCTGGAGAAGGAAATGGCAACCCACTCCAGTATTGCCTGGAGAATCCCATGGACGGAGGAGCTTGGTGGGCTACAGTCCACAGGTCGCAAAGAGTCGGACACGACTGAGCGGTTTCACTTTCACTTTATGTTTATTTCTCAGAAAAAAACTCAACATCTTGGGCAGATTCTGAAGCACAGTCAAGAATGGAGAGAGAGCTCATGTCAGGAAAGCAGGAGAACTGAGCCACGCCTTTGTGTCCACGGTGTGGCCCCAACCTCTGCATGGAAAGTGGTTACAAAACCTTCTCTAGCAAGACGCGGTCATCTGGCCCCGTTCACCAGGAAGTGAAAGTGGCAGTCACTAAGTCGTGTCCAACTCTGCAACCAGGCTCCTCTGTCTATGGGATTCTCCCGGCGAGAATACTGGAGTGGGTAGCCATGCCCTTCTTCAAGGGATCTTCCCAACTCAGGGATCGAACCTGGGTCTCCTGTACTGCAGGCAGATTCTTTACCCTCTGAGCCACGGGGGAAACCCAATCCCACTATCTGAAGTGTTATACTCTATTTCTTAATTTTATGGCCTCAGTGTTCCCTGAATCTCCCTCTGAAGGGGAAGCCAGCCCCAGCTGAGACATGCTCCACCCCTCACCCTAACTGTGGTCGGATCCCCAGTGTTTTCAATCACCTCAGCTTGGAAAGCTGCCTTGACACACAGTTGGAGGACTCCCTGTCCTGGTGTGCAGCTGAGACCTTCGGTTCAGTGTGGATCTTTTTTGTATTAATTTGATCTGATAAACTGTTGCATTAGGATATCATTTCTCATACCCTGGTCTCTCCCTTCATTTTGTACCTGTGGTTAGCGTAGAAAGAATCCTAGGAAACATTAAGAGTGTTCACCAAATTGTCTGAGGGCTACAGACATTTTTAAAGGAAGTTAATTTTTACTTTCTATGCTTTGTGGTTATCCACAAAAATTAAAAATATCTTTATTTTACATAAGAGAAGAGAAGAGAAAAAAAAGAACTAAATAATTTTGCTAGATTATTCCAAACCCAGGCCAAAATACTGACAATTTTTAAAATGAACAATAAATTTACTGAACAACTATATTGTCAGGTGTGGTTGGAAAATGAAACTCAAAGTGTGACCTTTTAAGCCTTTCATCAGATGTTCACTCGCTGATGGAGGAGAAGGCACTCAGAAGCTAGCTTCGACGGTCCATGACGGGGGCGCCTCCTTCTCTTCTGGAAAACAGATTATTCAAAGAACACGGTTGGCATCTCAAGACCAGAGCTCACGTGAGCTTCTCTCTGATCAGGAAGTGCTTCCTTGAAAATATAAGTGCACTTTCAGTTACATTCTACAAACGTCCAGAAAAAAAATATTTTAAAGCTTTTTTATAGAAAATAATTGTTCTATCACCTTTTGTCTACTAAAAGTATTAAGCCATGGGTTTTCTGCAGGAGCAAGGCCCTAGGAAGCATCACATACAAATCCATAAGACTGGTAGATGAGGAAACTGAGGCTAAAAGGAAAAAAAGGTGAATTTTCTTGATTGGATTTCCTTAATCTCATTGAGGGATCCTTATTTATTCTCAGAGAGGCTAAATGTCCGGGATTTTGTGCCTTGGGCTTGCAGCTAACACTTTTTTTCCTTTGAAAAGAATTTGTCCCTTACTTGAAAATTCACGATGCTGGTCCTGCTCCAGCATCCGTGGAGGGAATGCTCCCAGATTCAGTCTTTCACTGCCTTGCCTTGGTTCACGGTCTCCCCAGTTAGTAACTGACTCCAGAACATTTTGAAAACAAATGAGGACGGAATTTTGCCATATTTGTGTCTTTGCCCACTGAAACACTGGGCAATACGCTCAGTAAAACATTTATAAGTGAAAAGTGGAGCAAGTCCAGCTCATTATCAGTCATTTAAACTTGGTCTCTTTCTAGAAATATAACCACAGAGATTTTTAAAAAGTTAATGGAGTAGACACAGAAAATAAGATTTCATAGGCCAGGCACCTTGGAATCCAGTGTTCCTATTACTTAATTTTTCCGTTCCCTAGTGTTCTTTTTCGTGACTTGCTTGTTGTTGGATATCTTTCAGAATTACTTTTTCTTTCATTTTTCTGAAGTTTTATTGAAATACAGTTAATTTACAATGTTTTATTAGTCTCAGATATACAGTAAAGTGATTCAGTTATACACACACACATATATAAATACATATAGTCTTTTTTAATAAGAATTTTCAGAATTCTTATTTTGAACATTCAGAGTTCCTTTCACACCCTTGTAAATGTGTGTGTATATAAAATACTTAATGCATAGATATCTATTAATATAAAATATTCTTCTATAAATCTTCAAAGTTAAAGTGTAGGAAATGCTGTGAAAACATGCAGAGCCAGCTCCTTCATGTAGAATCGCACAGGGCCGCACAGACTGTGAGCTCCAGGCAGTTAGAGTTTCTGCCTCTTTCACTCAGCGCTTTTTCTACAGAATCTTGGTGCTGCCCCTGGCAGAGGGCAGCCACTCAGTGGACATTTAATAATAAACGGTTAGATGTAAAGAGAAATATGCGAATGCTGCCAGACTTCTTATCTTTGTCCTTTCGTGGGCGAGCTTTAGTGTTTGTAAGTTTAACAGTTAGTGGAGATGGAGGATATGTTGTCATTTTATGTAAAGTCATTCATGGAATTTAAAAGGCAGACAATGTTTAATTAGCTAGAATGATGTCAATAAAGAACAATAGAAATATAATCCCTGTAAGAATTGGTTTGGAAACAATGGGTACCATCAGACTCTTTTCCATACGCTGATCCTTGTCATTTCTCCATGATTTACATCTGAAAGGTATCTAAATATCAGAAATGTGAATAAGTGCTTTTTTACTTATCTGTCTTTTGGAGTTCTGGAAGGATACTTAAAGGATGTTGGAAGGAGAGTACAAAATGAAAAAGAATATAATGCTAACTGCTATTTCCAATTTCATTGGTGCAACCAGAGGAAGTCTTGGCCCAGTGGATAAGCCTTGTATAACCTAGTACTTCAGCAGCCACCCTGAGGTCCTCAGCTATGCAGACGTGGATTTACACAGACTCGGATTTAAGGCTCATTGGAAAAGACCCCGATGCTGGGAAAGATTAAGGGCAGGAGAAGGGGGCGACAGAGGATGAGATGATTGGATGGCATCACCAGCTCAGTGGATATGAGTTTGAGCAAACTCTGGGAGATGGGGAAGGACAGGGAAGCCTGACGCACTGCAGTCCACAGGGTCACAAAGAGATGGATATCGTTTAGCAACCAAGTAACAATAACAGAGATTTAAGGAGGTGCCAACATCCTCGGTCATCAGGATAATTCATATTTCACTGTAATATTAAAAAGAAAATAAAACCACTGCCAAAAAATTCATAATAAATGAAATATCACAGCTTTAAATAAAGACCAGATCAGTAGAAGGTCATTAAAGCTTCTGATTGTCTAGCCAGCATTGAAGAATGAAAGCAAATTGATGAGAAGCACAGGGTAATTTGACCAGGGTAAGAGTGAGGGGTGGGGTAGGTCCCGAGGTAGTCCTCTTCTCTGGACTGGACTTCCTCACTCTCTCTCCTGGGAGAATAAATTCCTCTCTAATCAAAATTTTCCCATCCAAAATCTTGTCATCTCAGGCATACATTTATTCAAAAGTGACGTACATAGCATGTGCAAGTTTCATATAGTACCATTTAAAAATATCTACTATCTGTGGGAACCAGCCCTTTTAAGTATTTAAATACTTTGGTTTTTTAAAAAAAGATGTGGTCTGCCTAATACTTATTTATACTATACAGTGAAAATATTAATTTCGGTCCTACAGAATAACTCCATAATTAGCACAACCCATCATTACATGACTTCTGATCAGCCAGGAGTCTAATTAAGCAACTTGAAATATAAGAGCTGCATATCATAAAATTTGCAGAAACTTGGCCTGTCGGTCATTGCATCTTATCCTGAACATGGGTGTTAAAATAGCAATGTTCTTTCCAGTAGATAATGAATCCTTGTGATGGTCACTGCACCGCCTTGGAGGGTAATTTCTCTCCAGCCTCAGGAGATGGGCTAAGATGCATAGACGCTGTGTGGTGTGTTTGACACAGAGGCTCAGGCACGCTGTCCAGGGGCGGGGGCATGTGTATTGTTGCTAAGATTCGGGGCACTTGCGTATGTAAGATTCTTGGTTTCTTACAAATGTCAGATGAAATAAAACCTCTTGAAAATGTTCGTGTGTGTGTGTGTGTGTGTGTCTGTATGCCCAGCACGTTTCCAAATTCTTCTGGAACTTTCTACGTGCTCCCTGTGGGCCTTCAGCGTCTTCACTGCTGACAGCCCAGTGGTCCTGGCTCCCTGATTCCAGGGGTGCTTCCTGGCACCTCCATATCCTCAGGGCTGCCCTCTGGGGACGCCCCTGCAAAGCCCCATTGGCCCAGCCACCCCAGGACCCTGCTCCTGGCACACAAGTTTGGGTGCCCGCCTGTGAGCCATTCCCTACTGCATTTTCAGGTCAGAACTCGGGGCCTTAGCCAGATTACACCCCAAGGGGAAGCTGCAAAAGAGAAAGACATGACCTCAATCCTCCCCACTGCTTAGGTCTTAAAAAGAAAAAGGAAAAAAAAAGACTTGATCCAAACATCCATGTCTGCAGAAACCCCTTTTTTGTTAAGTTCCCAGCCTCATCATTGAACTTAGAGATGAATGTGGTTCCAGGCATCAAGCGAGCCACCAGCCTCTCAAGTCGGCTGGGTCATGAGTGTCCTCTGCCTAAGGGCAGGCCCTGTGTCTGGCAGACTGCACATGTTCTCCTGGCCCCCGGGGGTCCCTCCCCAGACTGCACAGCCGTGCAGTGACACGGGGGCAGCAGAGGCCGGTCCCCGCCCTGGAGGCCTTGCCTTCCTGCAGAGCGGAAGGCCGGTTCCGGGAAAACCCGCATTCTGTCTGTGCTGCCCTACCCTGCCGCCGCTGAGCACCCCCAAACTCCAGGTGAGTCTCCCAGGGGCTCTGAGCCAGTGCGCTCCGTCCAGAGGCTGCTGGGGGGTGAGGTGTGACCACTGAAGGGTCTGCTAGGCAGCTGCTCGTCCGGTGAACTCTCTGTGCACTGGGCTTGGTGGCGGGAGCCTTCCTGTGCACCCGGCCCGATAGGGAACCCTACCTGTGCACCAGGCCCGAGGTGGGGACGGTGCCCGTCTTGGTAGACCTTGTTTACGGGGGTTCCCAGGTACTGGTGCTCCTCTACACAGAAGTGCCTGGGGCTTGGCAGGCATGCAATTTGAGGGGCCAGCTGGGCAAGCCTCTTGCTGTTGCTGCAGCAAATGACCACAAACTGGGCGGCGTGAAGCCACACTTACCCCCTTGCAGCCGTCAGGCGCCAGGTGCTGGCACTGCCGAGCTCCCCAGAAGCCCTGGGGAGGGCCCCCCATTGTCTCTTCTGGCTTCCAGCGGGCGCGGACCTGTTTCCCAGCCCCGCCTCTTGGGGCCCTCTGGTTTCTCCCCATGTCTTCCTGTGGCTGTACTTCTGGTCTGTTCGGCACGGTCCCACCTTCCTACAAGGACAGTAGTCACTGGTTTGTGGCCCACCTTCTCCAGTATGACTTCACCTTAATTTATTACATCTGCAAAGACCCCACCTCCAAGGGGGCTACATTCGGAAGTTCTATGTGGACGTGAATTTTAGGAGAAAGCAGTCCTCCTGGTATACTGCCTTGGAGATGAAGAGTAAGGGTGCAGTGCGCTTTAAACAGAAGACGGATCAGGTATTCACTGGTAGAGAATACGACAACACACACAGGACTTAGAGACACTGGCCAGTGCATTGAGCTTTTAAATATTTACCTGGGTTTTGAATTTTGCTTCCTTTACTGTTTTACTATTATTATTTTTTTGTTAAGTCTGTGTCTGCACATCAAAGTAAAATATTTTGATGTGCAAATATTAGTCACGTATCATGATTCTTTTTTCTTTCTTTTCTCTTTCCTCTCTTCCCCCTCCTTCCTTCCTTCCATCCTTTTTCTTTCCTTCTTTACTTTTTTTTTTTTTTGAAAGACAACATTCCTGTAAGCTTTGAGGTAAGCAGATTCAGAGAGAAAGAGGACAGGGATCGGAACAGGAGGATGAAGGCTTAAAGAACTCTGCTTTTCCAGTGCATAAGTTTTCATCAAAATTCCATTTACTCTCCTTAGAATCTCGAAGACCCAGATAGAATTCCATTACTTTGACAAAGCAAAGTGGGCTTTCTGGACACTTCTATTCTCAGGCTCTGACACAAATCAGAAGGAAATCAGGTGAAGAAAGAGCGCTAACCCAACCATCTCCTCTGTCCCCAAGCCCTCCCCCAGGTTCTGGGGTTCTTTCAAAGGACTTGAGAATCACTGCATTGTTAAATGCTGAGATTCCTCTACTGAAATTCTATTGCTCACCTACTGTGTGCACAGAGCAGGTGGCTCCTAGCGAGGGCCTCCGGAGCAGATGTCAGGATGTGAACACAGAGAGCGGGTCAGACGCGTGAGCTCTGGGACTCAGGTCAGCCCTCCTCCCCCGAGGCAGGTCCAGGTGTGCGAGGCCTCCAGTTTGGGGCAGTCTGGGGAAGGCCGCCCCTGAATCACCCTTCCCTGGCCCTTTGGACTCGGACACTCTGTGGCAACATGCTCCTGAGGGGTCCCGGCCTCCTGACTCTGGCGCCGACCCTGGAGCCTCCAGCGGGCTCGCTCAGCCATCCCAGCCACACAGCGCTGTCCGAAGGCCTTGGAAGGAAGAGCCCAGGAGAGGAGGCCCAGAGCAGGCACAGAGCCTGGCCTAGTTCCTCCTCTCGCCTCCTGGGAGAACAAGGCTGGGATGTCGGCCTTTGTCCAAAGCCGGGCTGATGGTGGAGAGAGTCCTGGGCAGGGTGAGAGTGAGGGGGACCCGAGGAGAACCCCGAATCCCGAGCACAGCGTGGGGAGGGCCAGGACGGGGACTGACACCCAGTCTGGGCTGGGGCCCGGGCTCGGAGCTGTCAGGAGGGAGGTCAGAGGACAGGTGAGGGGTGCAGGTCACGTTGGGGTGAGGGTGTAGCAGATGACAGTCAGGGAGCCCCGTGCCAGGAGTGCTGTGACCCGGGTGGCGTGTGGCCACCGCCTCCACCCTCTGAGAGCAAACGAAGCGGGCTCGGGCCCCGCTGCGCCTCTAGACACCGCGCTGCAGACAGGATAGGCCCGGGGGCCTCCCCAGGCCCACCTGGCTCTGCTGTACACCCCGAGTCCTCTGCAAGAGCGAGGGTCGGAATCAGCAGCCTACTGGGTGATGATGCTGGGCGAGGTCCTGTCTTCTGACGCAAGACTCACCAGTGAAAGAGTCAACAGGTTCCTCCCACCCAGGGCCTGGCCTCTGCCCCTCCTCTGCCCCTCAGAGCCTCTCCTGACCCCACGCCCCCTCTTCCTTCTGTCCTTGCTCTTCTCCTCCTTCCCTAGATCCCATCCAGGATCCCGTGGGCACTGGCCTTGCTCTAACGGCGTGGAGCTGCTGTCCTATCAGCTCTCTTATTCTGTGTCCCCCAGGAAGTGAGGTCCCTGCATCCGATCAATGCCCCCGCGTGTCGGTCAGTGTGTGCTGGAGGCTGGACCATGCGCCGCGCCGGATGCAGCTGCCAGCGTGGACAGGCCCGTCCGCAGCGTGTCGCACATGCGTGTTCCAGAGCGTGTGGCCGCCGGGGCTGCCGTCTCCTGGAGACACTGAAGGGACACGCCCTGGGGCGCCCTTTCCAGACGCCAGGGCCGCCCGTGATGTCACCGCGTCTCAGCTCGGTTGGACCACGAGGCGCCCGGATGTTGGGTTCTGTGTTGTTCTGGGTGTGACTGTTTCTGGATGAGGTTAGCATCTGAGAAAATCTATCATCCTCGGCAGTGAGGGTGGCGTGTGTGGTCCGCGTGTCCAACTGTGGTGCCCCGGATTGTAGCCCTCCTGTCCACGGGCTTCTCCGGGCGAGAATACTGCGGTGGGTTGCCGTTTCCTTCTCCAGGGAATCTTCCCCACCCAGGGACTGAACCCCGGCCTCTTGAGTCTCCGGCACTGGCAGGCGGGATCTTGACCACCAGGTCACCTGGGAAGCCCCATGGTGAGGGTGGGCTGCACCCAGCCTGCTGGGACCCTGAGCTGAACAAATGGCTGATTAGGGAGGCGTTTCTGCCTGGCCGTCTTCTAGCTGGTCTCCAGCGTGGACCTGCACTCAGGCCGGGGCGGGCACCACGGGCTCTCCTGCTCTCAGGCCCCACGGCTGGACTGGAACCGTGCCCCAGGCTCTGCTGGACGTCCAGCCTCCCACTGAAGACCAGGACTTCACAGCCCCGCAGCTGCACAAGCCAAGGGGATTCCTTATGATCAGTCTCTCGGTCTCCCTCCCCTCTTCTCTCTCTCTGTCTCTCCCTGCCCCCGTGTATATATCCATACAGTCTCTTATTGTGTCCCTCGAGAATCCTAATATGCTCAGGATGCCAGGAATAGTCATCCCCATTTATCTTCTTGGCACAATGGATCTTTTTCCTCTTTGTCTGTATTTTAAGTCATTTTATAAATAATTTACAATGACAAGAAGTTTAGCATTGCAAACCTGCATTTTTTTTAACTTTTAATTTTATACTAGAGTATGAAAGTGAAAGTGGAAATCTCTTGGCTATCTCCGACTCTGCCCGCCGTGGGCGGTGGCCTGCCAGGCTCCTCTGTCCACGGGCTTCTCCAGGCAGGTGTTCTGGAGTACAGCTGGTTAACAGTGCTGGGCTGGTTCCACGAGCACAGCAAAGCGACTCCATTTTACTAAACACGTGTGCTTCCTTTTCTTATTCTCTCCTGTCTGGTTGTTACGTAGCATGGAAAGAGCTCCCTGTGCAGAGGGCAGGCGAGCCCACACTTTGATTTCATGTATTCCAGTGTGCAACTCTACATGTGTGAAACGGATTAGTCTTCCGAACACACCATCAGCTCATGAGACTACTTGTCTGAACCTGGAACAAAACTTTCCTGCAAAAACTGATGACAAATTCTAATTATTTCTCTGAGAGTTTCTAGATTATCGTAGCTTTCTTTGAGTTCTTTTTGAGTTTGCACCATTCAAACACAATACTTAAGGCAGTTTTTGAAATTTTGGACACCTCATAATTTCTTGAAGAGAGAAAGTGGCCATATTCTTTGCTCCATAGTTTCAAATAATTTTCATTTTTAATTTTATAATCCCTAATTGAAAGAATAAATCTAATGATTTTTTACAGTTTTACATCATCTGTTTTCTTCCAATCATTTTATATACACATGTACCTATTATTTTGTCCACTTAAGAACCGTATGGAGTACATTTTCACACAAAAACATCATCAGTATCATAAAAGTTGAAAGGTTAGCATGCCCTTCCACTTAGCCAAACAGGAAGGTGCGGGGTCTCGTCCCGTCAGCTGCCTGGTGTGACCCTTGCTGTTGGGTGGCGCCCTGGGAGGCAGCACCGAGTCTGCCCTTTGTCTGCAGGATGCACTGTTCACTCATAGATTCTCAAGTTTGAGGAAACACATTTAGGCCATTTGCAGATACTGCGAGATTTCGGAGAGCTGACGTCTATGTGTTAACCTTCCGAGTTGCCTGATTATGGTGAGACATCATTCACTTTCATCTCTTTTCTTTCTACCATTTTGGGCAGAATCTAAAAACGTCTGAACTCTTAAATATTTTCAGTAAAACTAAAACAAAGTACAAAGAAAGTTGTCAGTCAGTTTTACATCTTCTTGAAAGACAATGAAATGTTTAGAACCACACACACGTAGAGAAAACAAAGGATGATGACATAACAGCAGTTTATTTTATTACTTTTTATCCTTCTAGGTGATTCCATCATTATTCTGTTGATCATTTTCATTTTTTTAAAGGACAGTTTGAAAGGATAAACAAAGAAGAAAAAATTCCTAGAGTGTTAAAATGGTGAAATGCTTCAAAATATAGGAAAAAAAAATCAGTGAGATCCCTATTTTTATTTTAGAGTTTATAAAAGGATCCAAAGGACCCAAACTGTAATTGAGGGTATATTAAATTCCATTTATGAAAACAACGTTGTGTGTGTGTGTGTGCTTCCCCAGGGGCTCGGCAGGTAAAGAATCCACTAGCCAATTCAGGAGGTGCAGGAGATTCAGGTTCGATCCCTGGGTCGGGAAGATACCTTGGAATAGAAAATGGCTCCAGTATTCTTGCCTGGGAAACCCCATGGACAGAGGAGCATGGTGGGCTACAGTCTGTGGAGCAGCAAAGTGTTGGATACAACTGAGCAACTGAGTATCTGTTTAAGCATAAATCTTATTTTAAATGGAGAAGGCAACGGCAGCCCACTCCAGCACTCTTGCCTGGAAAATCCCATGGGCAGAGGAGCCTGGTGGGCTGCAGTCCATGGGGTCGCTAAGAGTCGGATACCACTGAGCGACTTCACTTTCACTTTCCACTTTCATGGACTGGAGAAGGAAATGGCAACCCCACTCCAGTGTTCGTGCCTGGAGAATCCCAGGGGCGGGGGAGCCTGGTGGGCTGCCGTCTATGGGGTCACACAGAGTGGGACACGACTGAAGCGACTCAGCAGCAGCAGCAGCAGCAGAGCAAGAAGACTGTTAACTACGAGACGATGACAGATAGGCCCGACCCTACACCCCTGGGAATCGCACTCCTAACACAGCCCGCTGTGTACCAGTCACGTGCTGCGCGAGAGGTTCTGTTTCGGTCCAAGCCCTCCTTTGGCCGAAGCTTGTCACACGTCCGCGGGATTTCCTGAGGCTGGGTCTGGACTGTGCCTGAGCTCCGAGTCCGTCCGGGTGGCGACATCCCAGTGGAGCGCCGGAGCGGAGGCTAGAGACAGCTGGTGGCTTAGGGCGGGTTTGCTTGCATTCTGCATACACTCTAGACCAGAACAGCTTCTTGGCTTGAATCTGAGATCACACAGACGGCGCTAGCCGTTTCTCCAGAGCTGACCTCCGGCCAGGCTTTGCTGGCTGGTCTCTCCCAGTGCCCCCGCACATCAGTCACTAACTCGCATCCAGCTCTCTGCGACCCCATGGACCATGATGTGCTGGGCTCCTCCGTCCACAGGACTCTCCAGGCAAGAGCACTGCAGTGGGGTGCCACTCCCTTCTCCAGGGGATCTTCCCCACCCGGGGACTGAACCCGGGTCTCCTGAACTGCAGACAGATCTTTACCACCTGAGCCACCAGGAAGCCCTCATAGACTGCTTGGCTGGCTAATTCTTGACTCAAAGGTGAGAAACTTGGAAAAAAACTAAATTCTGAGACAAAAGCAAACAGAAAACTCTCATTTCGATTTCTAAACAAGTGAAGCTAGAGAAATTAAAAGCTGTTCTGCTGATGAAAACTCCTGGCTTCGTGTCCCTCAGAGCCCAGGAGGGATACACGGGTGAAGCTGAGCCTGGCCGGCAGGATGTTCGGGACGCGGAGCCAGACAGCACGGCGCCTGCATTTCCAGCCTGGACGGTCCCCAGGGTTGCAAGGAGGGCCAAGCCAAGAGGTGACATTCAGCCTCGAGGGGCTGGTACCTGCCTCCAGACTGCAGGCGCACACACTTGCTCTAATGTGACGAAAGCATCATGGCTGCTTTATACGTAAGTGGTCTGGGGCAAGACAGCCTGACCTAGGTGCACAAGTGAGACGTCCCGGGCATTCTCCTTTTTGTTACCAAAAAGCAGGATACCACTGAGCGACTTCACTTTCACTTTCCACTTTCATGGACTGGAGAAGGAAATGGCAACCCCACTCCAGTGTTCGTGCCTGGAGAATCCCAGGGGCGGGGGAGCCTGGTGGGCTGCCGTCTATGGGGTCACACAGAGTGGGACACGACTGAAGCGACTCAGCAGCAGCAGCAGCAGCAGAGCAAGAAGACTGTTAACTACGAGACGATGACAGATAGGCCCGACCCTACACCCCTGGGAATCGCACTCCTAACACAGCCCGCTGTGTACCAGTCACGTGCTGCGCGAGAGGTTCTGTTTCGGTCCAAGCCCTCCTTTGGCCGAAGCTTGTCACACGTCCGCGGGATTTCCTGAGGCTGGGTCTGGACTGTGCCTGAGCTCCGAGTCCGTCCGGGTGGCGACATCCCAGTGGAGCGCCGGAGCGGAGGCTAGAGACAGCTGGTGGCTTAGGGCGGGTTTGCTTGCATTCTGCATACACTCTAGACCAGAACAGCTTCTTGGCTTGAATCTGAGATCACACAGACGGCGCTAGCCGTTTCTCCAGAGCTGACCTCCGGCCAGGCTTTGCTGGCTGGTCTCTCCCAGTGCCCCCGCACATCAGTCACTAACTCGCATCCAGCTCTCTGCGACCCCATGGACCATGATGTGCTGGGCTCCTCCGTCCACAGGACTCTCCAGGCAAGAGCACTGCAGTGGGGTGCCACTCCCTTCTCCAGGGGATCTTCCCCACCCGGGGACTGAACCCGGGTCTCCTGAACTGCAGACAGATCTTTACCACCTGAGCCACCAGGAAGCCCTCATAGACTGCTTGGCTGGCTAATTCTTGACTCAAAGGTGAGAAACTTGGAAAAAAACTAAATTCTGAGACAAAAGCAAACAGAAAACTCTCATTTCGATTTCTAAACAAGTGAAGCTAGAGAAATTAAAAGCTGTTCTGCTGATGAAAACTCCTGGCTTCGTGTCCCTCAGAGCCCAGGAGGGATACACGGGTGAAGCTGAGCCTGGCCGGCAGGATGTTCGGGACGCGGAGCCAGACAGCACGGCGCCTGCATTTCCAGCCTGGACGGTCCCCAGGGTTGCAAGGAGGGCCAAGCCAAGAGGTGACATTCAGCCTCGAGGGGCTGGTACCTGCCTCCAGACTGCAGGCGCACACACTTGCTCTAATGTGACGAAAGCATCATGGCTGCTTTATACGTAAGTGGTCTGGGGCAAGACAGCCTGACCTAGGTGCACAAGTGAGACGTCCCGGGCATTCTCCTTTTTGTTACCAAAAAGCTTTGGATTCTGACTTGCCCTGTGGTCGGTGATGCCTCTGGGACACCTACTCCTAGAGAGACTTCATTTGCTTTTATGAAGCAAAGAGGCAAGACAAAATAAATGAGCTAGCATGATGCTTTTCAGAATGAGTTTAAATGATCTTCTTTCAAAGATTTGTGCCCACGTAGTATCAGGCTTGTTAAGGCCGTCTTGCCAAATGTACCACCTTTGGAGATTCGTATTCCTGGAACAGATCACTCTAGTGTCAGTGCAACAGATTTCCTGGCAACACAACACTGCTGAAGGGTGAGCATCATTATTCTTTAGGGCGAGATACAGAGAAGAATGAGCCTCGATCCAGGAACCGCCATGGCTGGGTTTCAAATGAACTTGCGCTAATGGTGCTTGCAGCAGCCCCCTGTGCGTTACAGATCACCCCAGGCGTCCCCGGGCAATATTTGCACTGGAATAAGCAGTGGCTTTATGTAGAATAAAATTGTGCTAACACTTTGGGCAATTAAAAAGAAAACATGTACGGCTTCTTGGAACAAAAAGAAGGGATTTTTTTCCCCTTATAGCACTGAATACTTTTTCTTTTTTAAGATTTTTGAACAAGAAAGACAGTTCCTTCAAAACACAGTGCATCACTTGATTGGAAATTTGCTGCAAAATAGAGAGTTATCACGGAGGAAAGGAAGGGGAGTCAGGGCGCTGCAGAGCTGTGGTGATGCCTGCATGTCCACACACCTTTCTGCAAGCACGAGCTGCCCACAGGAGCAAGTAGTTTGGTTCAATGAGCAATGATTTAATTTCAAAGTGAAAAATAAGGCACACGTTCAGTTTTTCTGTAACTTATCTCTTCTGATAAGCATAGAACAATTCATATCACATTTACATTAAATAGAAGTGCAATGTCAGCTGCTATCGTAAACATGAAATTAACGGTGGAGACGTTAACCTTCTACTAAAGCAAAGTGAACAGCAGCCACTTGTCGTTGGAGCTTCCGTGGTTCAGAGTTTGTTGGTGCGCTAGACAAGGACACGCAGCGCACGAAGCAGGCCTGCGCAATTAGGGGACCCATCGTCGTGCAGAATGAAAACAGTGAATGTGCTCCAAGCAGTTGTGCTGAGCGTCCTTAGTTTCTGAAATTTCATCTTCCAGTGAGATGCTCTATGAAAAGCTGTGATTCAAAACGGTCCTGGAGACTCAGGGAGTTGGGGTAGGCGTGCACGCACTGCTATTAGTATATTTAGAGTGGATAACCAGCGCGGACCTACACACAGCACACGGAACCCTGCTCGGTGCTCTGCGTCAGCCTGGATGGGAGCGGGGTTTGGGGAAGAATGGAGGCATGCATGCGTGTGCCTGAGCCCCTTCCCTGTTCACTCGAAAATACCACAACACTGTTAATCTGCTATACCCCAACAGAAATAAAAAGTTTAAAGGAAACCCAAAATGGCCCTCGTGGGACTTCCCTGGTGTTCCGGGGGTGAAGACTTTGCCTTCCAACGCAGGTGGTGTGGGGCCGGCCCCTTGTCAGGGAGGCAAGCGCTCACATGTCTTGTGCCCAAAAGAACAAAACATAAAATAGAAACAATATTACAGGAAATTCAGTGAAGACTTTTAAAATTGTCCACATCAAAAACACCTTTAAAAAAATCACCCCAGTGTGTTCACTTGATGAAATAAACTGTGTTACTTTTACAGGCCTGCCTTTCTCCCTGTGCATATATGCAAAGTCACATGCCTCTCCACATCTGTGTTAATGTCTAAGTTTATGCCTGCCTCAGCCTCTACATCAGCTACATCTTTATTTACTCAGCTTCTGTCCCAGTGAGCAATCTGTTAAAAGTACGAGGCAGCTACTCAGAATGATGGCGTTATCGGAAGCGCCTGGTTTTTGGGCTCACAGCAATCCTAACTATCCAAATATATGTTGTGTGTGCCCTTTCCAAGGTTTCAGAAGAGTTGAAGCAAGTTCATAATGGAAGCCACTGTTTGCTCAGATAAAACAAACACGTCTGGGGCTTCTCGATGACTGGACAGGGCACGGAGTAGATGTCCAGAGATAAAGGGGAAAGGGGGCTGCTGGCTCGTTATCTCAAGCGCGGTGCTACGCAAATAAGTTTTCTAGCAAGCCTGACCTGAGTCACCTATTCGGAACTACGGCCGGCCTCATGATTGCCTGCCTTGAGAGCTCTTTCTTTTGGGGTTGCCAGACAACGGGCTGGGGTTCTGTAGTAGTTGCTGGGTTTTTAGGCATCACTGTTGAACTTTCACCAAACATGCAAGCACTCAAAAAGCTCCTTCACTGAATCAACAAAGCCTCCCCAGCATGTGGCCTGGCCGATGGGCACAGCTATACCTGGACAGCGCCTTTGGGTTCCCATCCATAAACTGCTTAAAGAGCTGGAGTTTTGAACTGTTTAATCTCAAGAGGGCCAGATGACAAGTGAATGCTCTTCCCAGGCCTGACTTCTTACCTAGGTTATCGCTGCAGACTCTGTCACGAAGGGCTTCTTTCCACGTGAAGTTCGTGCGAGGATGACTGTGTCTTCTCAGATATTCCTGAGGATTCCTAGAGAAGAAGGGGTTCTGCCTCCAGACGGCAGTGTCCGCTCCTGCCCGAGTTTCTAGACTATTGGCTTGTCTTGTGGGTTTCAGGCCTGTCGGCCTCCCAACCGTGGGTCCTAATTCCTTCTTAGTTCTTCAGTTGTGTCTGACCTTGTGTGGCCCCATGGGCTGGAGTCCAACAGGCTCCTCGGTCCACGGGATTTCTGAAGAATACTGCTCTTCTCAACTCAGGAATCAAACCCAGGACTCTTGCACTGTAGGTCAATTCCTTACCATCTGAGCCACAAACTTCTTAAAGAAAATCTATTTTTGTTAAAAGAACATTGGTTGGCATAACATTATATCTATATTTAGCTATATATCAAAGGTATAATAGATGACTATATAGAAGATAGCTGTGCTGGACTCCCATCAAAACATGAGGACGAGTCATTCAGTTCTCTCAGGTTTTGCTGTTTTGGTGTCTCAACCTTCATCTATCTGCCCATCTATCATTTATCTACCTATCCATTCATCCATCCATCCACCCATCTTCTCTATGTTCTGACGGACATTAAAGCCCCCTCGGCGCGTCAGTTCTATTTCTCTGGAGTACCCTGACTGACATACCATCCAAGACCAAGACTCTCTCCCGGGCAAAAAATGAGTCCACAATGAGAGCAAAGTTTCTCAGTGTTCTCAGACGGGTCCTCAGATGTTACCATGGGAAGAGCCACTTAGCACCCTGTGAGCCAGGACTCAGAGGTCTGGGGAGGAGAGATGGGGGCCTGTCCTTCATGCCCCAGGGACACCGGCCACGCGTCTTGTGCCAAAGCTCCTTGAGGACATGGAGAAGTATAGGTGGAGCTCTGGATGCCCTTCCATCCTTTCAGCCAAACAGATGCTTCTCAGTAGCTCCCAGAAGCCTCTAGGTACAACCGTCTTACTAGGGCTCCACTGGAGATGCCCACACAGAGGCTAGGCTAAAGGCTGACCAAGGGACCAACGCCTTCGCCAGATGTCGTGACCAGGTGTGCCCGTCTGGCTCTCAGGGCTCTGAGAGGTGGGTCTTGCCCGAGCATCCAGGGGCAAGCTTCACATCCGCTGGGCCTGTCCAAGCCAGCTGGGTCTGCCTTTTTAAGCCTGTGTGTGTTCAGTTGCTAAGTTGTGTCTGACTCTTTGTGACTGCAGCCTGCCAGTCTCCCCAGTCCATGGGATTCTCCAGGCAAGAACACTGGAGTGTTTGCCATTTCCTGCAGGGGATCTTCCCAACCCAGGGATGGAACCCGTTCCATCCTGCACCTCGTGCCTTGGCAGGTAGGTGCCCTATCACTGTGCCACCTGAGAGATTCCTCCTAGATTTATTTACTAGAATTGAAAGGAGTCACCCAGAGAGTGGGAAGCAGTCTGGATCGGGACCAAAAAAGACGTGGCGATGATGTTTTCTGTGATTGCGACACCAGCTACTGCAGACTGAATGGCTTAAAACAGCAAAGCTTTCTTCTCTCACGGTTCTGGGGACCCTAGCAACCTGATAGATATTGTTGGCCGAGCCACACCTCCTCTGAAGGCTCTAGAGAAGATTCCTCCTGGCCTTTGGCACTGCTCGACATTCCTTGGCTTGCGGGCACCTCTCCCACCTCTACCCATCACCCATGGTCTTCCCTCTTTTCTCCTCTCATAGATGACTCTAGTCACTGGATCAGGGCCACCCCCATCCAGCATGACCTCACCTTCACTAGTTAGATCAGCAAAGACTATTTCTAATTAACATCACCTTCTGAGGTTCCAGGTGGACATGAGTTTCAGGAGTACTGTTTACCCCAACACAGTGAGCCGCGTGCTCCTTAATCCCTGCTGTAAACATGCAGTACATGTCTACGGAGGAGGAAAGGAGAATATGGAGGAAAGGGGGGCACCTGGGGGTCCCGCTCCATCAGAGCCCTTCCCCATGAGGGAAGGATGAAGGGCTGGTCAGCCCTGTCTGTTGCAGAGAAGGGCCCTAGATTACAGACGTTGAGTGTTGAAGCTACAATGGTCCTGGCCAAATGGGGTCACCCACAGGCCCCCTCAGACACAATGGACACAGGCAAAGTCTCCATCCAACCCAGCCCTGGCCTCTTTCTTTTGGGGGGAACATGTACCTCTCAGGGCCTTCCCAGGTGGTGCTAGTGATAAAAAACCTGTCTGCCCATGCAGTAGGCATAAGAGACGTGAGTTCGATCCCTGGGTCAGGAAGATCCCTCAAAAGAGGGCATGGCCACCCATTCCAGTGTTCTTGCCTGAGGAATTCCATGGGCAGAGGAGCCTGAGCTCCTTAGCATGGGCTACAGTCCGTGGGGTTGCACAGTCAGACGTGACTGAGCGACTTAGCACCCCTCCACGCCCCTCTCTGGCCTGCTCGTGCCGGGCGAGGGCCGCAGTCTCCCTCAGCCTCGGGTCTTCCCCGTCCACGTCCCGCGTCTCTGCCTGGCCTCACTTGTGGCTTTTTGGCCTCCAGTTTCCCCTCAGAACTGCTGGCTGCTGCTGGATCATCTTTGCTTTCTGTCATCCTGTCAAAACTTCTTTTTCCTTCCTTATTTCCCATAGGCTGGCTGAATGGCAGGGCAGAAGCAGACAGAGCTAAAAGACAGGATCAACTCGCAAAGTTCCCGCCGTTTTCTTCCGTCTTCTTCGGAGGAGCTAAGGCAATAGTCTGTGTTTTTCCTGAAGAGACGTCTCATCTCCACATCCAGTGTTTGTGATTGTAGCACTGAGAATGGTCAAGACCTCATCTCCTGGCTCGCAGTGCCCAACCACAGTGCAGGGAACTCGGCGAGCCCTGGCCTTTCCTAGAAGCAGCCCTCACCTCCAAGAGTTGAAGCTTCTAGTGAAAGTGAGTCCTCTCCTTGTCCCAGTTTGGGTCGGGGAGTCTCCTCTCTGTTTCCTTGCCCCCGCCACTTCCTGACAGGTCAGACGCTGCAGCAGCCTCTGGGGCTTTGTGGAGACCTTGCCTAAAGCCCAGTCCCGGGACACATGCCTCCCACTAGACAGAACCGCAGGGTTTGGACACTGAGATAACACATCCAAGCAACCTCTGCTGCTGCTTTTCCGTCACTAAGTCGTGTCCTGCTCTTCGGGACCCCACGGACGGTGGCACGCCAGGCTCCCCAGTCTACTGTCTCCTGGAGTTTGCTCAAGTTCGTATCCACTGAGTCGATGATGCTGTCTAACCGTTTTATCTGAGCAACTTAAAGGAATCTTTTTATACTTTGCAGCCTAGATAAAGTCCTCCTGAGTTCTTGAACATCACAGGGTCCCTCCCAAAGGGGCAGCTGTGCCTCGAGGCTCAGTGGGCTTCTACGCGAACATCCTACATCAGACCTGGACTGCTCCAGGCACACTGAAATCTAGACCAGCACCGTGGGGAGGCGCTGGCGAGGTGAGACGCATCAAATGGCTGTGGCCTGTGGCTGTAGCTTGTTCAGATGAATCTTTTCAGCTCCGGGGAAATTAAGTCCATATGAATCTACGTCATGCGGAATTAAGGAGCAAGAGCCCTGGTTCTGGCAGCTTCTCTGGGATTCCCGTGGGAGCCTTTGTCAACCAACCATCTCTCAGGCAAAATGCCTGGTGGAGAAGATGCTTCCTCCCAGCAACTCTGACCCTTGCCACACTGTCCAGAGGGGTGGACTCCTCATTGTATGGAGAGCCTTCCAAGACCTTCCTGTCTGGAGAGCAAAGGACCCTGACTCAGGGCAGCAAAGAGGGCAGAAGGCCTGACAACTCCGGCTGTGCTGAGAAGGGACAAACTTTTGCAAGTCAGTCAGATTTTTCAGAAAGGAGTGTCTTCAACATAACTTCTAAGCCACCAGAAAGGGCTATTGCAATTCAGGACAACTTTCCATGAGATCAAGTTCACTCTTAGGAGCTGTGATGCCTCCACCCCCAGTATTTTCACTCTGTAGCATCTTGAATGCTTATTATTTTTGCTGTTTTTCAAGAGGACTTAGCAGACCTCTCTTATGCCTATTAGTGCCCCTGATCCTCCCACATGGTCCAGTGATTAGTGGGTGACTCAGGAGTGGGGAGGAGACACGCAGGACAGACGTGGCAGAAGCCACTCCCATGATGGGAAAATGAGAGCTGGGCCTCCGAGAATGCTCGCTGACCATCACTGAGCAGGATTGGCTGGACATAGGACCCCACATTCCCAGGGATGGTCCTGGAGACACTTCCCGGCCAGCAAGGCCGGGCGCTTATGGGTCAGTTCAGTCGCTCAGTCGTGTCCGACTCTTTGCAATCCCATGGCCTGCAGCACCCCAGGCCTCCCTGGCCATCACCGACTCGTGGAGTTTGCCTAAACTCAGGTCCACCGAGTTGGTGATGCCATCCAGCCATCTCATCCTCTGTCGTCCCCTTCTCCCACCTTCAGTCTTTCCCAGCATCGGGGTCTTTTCCAATGAGTCAGCTCTTCACATCAGGTGGCCAAAGTATTGGAGTTTCAGCTTTAACATCAGTCCTTCTAATGAACACTCAGGACTGATTTCCTTTAGGATGGACTGGTTGGATCTCCTTGCAGTCCAAGGGACTCTCAAGAGTCTTCTCCAACACCACAGTTCAAAAGCATGAATTCTTCGGCACTCAGCTTTCTTTATAGTCCAACTCTCACATTCATACATGACTACTGGATAGACAGACCTTTGTCGGCAAAGTAATGTCTCTGCTTTTTAATATGCTGTCTAGCTTGGTCATAGATTTTCTTCCAAGGAGCAAGTTTCTTTTATTTTCATGGCTACAGTCACCATCTGCAGTGATTTTGGAGCTCCCCAAAACAAAGCCTCTCACCGTATCCATTATTTCCCCAACTATTTGCCACTGGGACTGGCATTGCCATTTGCGATGACACTGGATGCCATGGTCTTAGTGTTTTGAATGCTGAGTTTAAAGCCAACTTTGTCACTCTCCCTTTTCACTTTCATCAAGAGGCTCTTTAGTTCTTCACTTTCTGCCATAAGAGTGGCGTCATCTGCGTATATAAGATTATTAATATTTCTCCCAGCAATCTTGATACCAGCTTGTGTTTCATCCAGCGCCACACTTCACATGATGTGCTCTCCACAGAAGTTAAATAAGACCGGTCAGGAGAGCCCAGCCATGCTGGAGTGGACCAGTGTCAGCTCCTCAGAGCCTTGGAGGCTGGCTGAATGGCAGGGCAGAAGCAGACAGAGCTAAAAGACAGGATCAACTCGCAAAGTTCCCGCCGTTTTCTTCCGTCTTCTTCGGAGGAGCTAAGGCAATAGTCTGTGTTTTTCCTGAAGAGACGTCTCATCTCCACATCCAGTGTTTGTGATTGTAGCACTGAGAATGGTCAAGACCTCATCTCCTGGCTCGCAGTGCCCAACCACAGTGCAGGGAACTCGGCGAGCCCTGGCCTTTCCTAGAAGCAGCCCTCACCTCCAAGAGTTGAAGCTTCTAGTGAAAGTGAGTCCTCTCCTTGTCCCAGTTTGGGTCGGGGAGTCTCCTCTCTGTTTCCTTGCCCCCGCCACTTCCTGACAGGTCAGACGCTGCAGCAGCCTCTGGGGCTTTGTGGAGACCTTGCCTAAAGCCCAGTCCCGGGACACATGCCTCCCACTAGACAGAACCGCAGGGTTTGGACACTGAGATAACACATCCAAGCAACCTCTGCTGCTGCTTTTCCGTCACTAAGTCGTGTCCTGCTCTTCGGGACCCCACGGACGGTGGCACGCCAGGCTCCCCAGTCTACTGTCTCCTGGAGTTTGCTCAAGTTCGTATCCACTGAGTCGATGATGCTGTCTAACCGTTTTATCTGAGCAACTTAAAGGAATCTTTTTATACTTTGCAGCCTAGATAAAGTCCTCCTGAGTTCTTGAACATCACAGGGTCCCTCCCAAAGGGGCAGCTGTGCCTCGAGGCTCAGTGGGCTTCTACGCGAACATCCTACATCAGACCTGGACTGCTCCAGGCACACTGAAATCTAGACCAGCACCGTGGGGAGGCGCTGGCGAGGTGAGACGCATCAAATGGCTGTGGCCTGTGGCTGTAGCTTGTTCAGATGAATCTTTTCAGCTCCGGGGAAATTAAGTCCATATGAATCTACGTCATGCGGAATTAAGGAGCAAGAGCCCTGGTTCTGGCAGCTTCTCTGGGATTCCCGTGGGAGCCTTTGTCAACCAACCATCTCTCAGGCAAAATGCCTGGTGGAGAAGATGCTTCCTCCCAGCAACTCTGACCCTTGCCACACTGTCCAGAGGGGTGGACTCCTCATTGTATGGAGAGCCTTCCAAGACCTTCCTGTCTGGAGAGCAAAGGACCCTGACTCAGGGCAGCAAAGAGGGCAGAAGGCCTGACAACTCCGGCTGTGCTGAGAAGGGACAAACTTTTGCAAGTCAGTCAGATTTTTCAGAAAGGAGTGTCTTCAACATAACTTCTAAGCCACCAGAAAGGGCTATTGCAATTCAGGACAACTTTCCATGAGATCAAGTTCACTCTTAGGAGCTGTGATGCCTCCACCCCCAGTATTTTCACTCTGTAGCATCTTGAATGCTTATTATTTTTGCTGTTTTTCAAGAGGACTTAGCAGACCTCTCTTATGCCTATTAGTGCCCCTGATCCTCCCACATGGTCCAGTGATTAGTGGGTGACTCAGGAGTGGGGAGGAGACACGCAGGACAGACGTGGCAGAAGCCACTCCCATGATGGGAAAATGAGAGCTGGGCCTCCGAGAATGCTCGCTGACCATCACTGAGCAGGATTGGCTGGACATAGGACCCCACATTCCCAGGGATGGTCCTGGAGACACTTCCCGGCCAGCAAGGCCGGGCGCTTATGGGTCAGTTCAGTCGCTCAGTCGTGTCCGACTCTTTGCAATCCCATGGCCTGCAGCACCCCAGGCCTCCCTGGCCATCACCGACTCGTGGAGTTTGCCTAAACTCAGGTCCACCGAGTTGGTGATGCCATCCAGCCATCTCATCCTCTGTCGTCCCCTTCTCCCACCTTCAGTCTTTCCCAGCATCGGGGTCTTTTCCAATGAGTCAGCTCTTCACATCAGGTGGCCAAAGTATTGGAGTTTCAGCTTTAACATCAGTCCTTCTAATGAACACTCAGGACTGATTTCCTTTAGGATGGACTGGTTGGATCTCCTTGCAGTCCAAGGGACTCTCAAGAGTCTTCTCCAACACCACAGTTCAAAAGCATGAATTCTTCGGCACTCAGCTTTCTTTATAGTCCAACTCTCACATTCATACATGACTACTGGATAGACAGACCTTTGTCGGCAAAGTAATGTCTCTGCTTTTTAATATGCTGTCTAGCTTGGTCATAGATTTTCTTCCAAGGAGCAAGTTTCTTTTATTTTCATGGCTACAGTCACCATCTGCAGTGATTTTGGAGCTCCCCAAAACAAAGCCTCTCACCGTATCCATTATTTCCCCAACTATTTGCCACTGGGACTGGCATTGCCATTTGCGATGACACTGGATGCCATGGTCTTAGTGTTTTGAATGCTGAGTTTAAAGCCAACTTTGTCACTCTCCCTTTTCACTTTCATCAAGAGGCTCTTTAGTTCTTCACTTTCTGCCATAAGAGTGGCGTCATCTGCGTATATAAGATTATTAATATTTCTCCCAGCAATCTTGATACCAGCTTGTGTTTCATCCAGCGCCACACTTCACATGATGTGCTCTCCACAGAAGTTAAATAAGACCGGTCAGGAGAGCCCAGCCATGCTGGAGTGGACCAGTGTCAGCTCCTCAGAGCCTTGGACTTGGCCTGGCTCCTGAGCGAGGCCCTTCAGCAGGCAGGTGTCCTCTGGGATGTGGGCAACCCAGCCTAGCTGAAACACACACACCCCTTCAAATCTCCTGTGGCAGCGGGGACTCAAGCATACATACTAACAGAGCTAGGTGTGAGTGGGTGTGCTGAGGGACTCTCGATGTGAATAAGCTCAGAAACCTGCCCCCAGTTCAGTTCACTGTTCTCAGGACCACAAGACCCCTCAGGCGCCTACACTGTGGGTGAGCATTTCAGTTCTCTCAGAGGAAGACGGGATGCTTTCTTTACAAACCCCCTGCTGTGAAACCTTGGTGCTTCTGAGACCATGGAAACCCGCTCTGGTACCAGTGGCTCGCCTGGTTCACACACACGTTTGGAAGCCAGGGTGTGTCAAGGATGTGGTGCTTGGGGGAGCAGGTGAAGCCAGTGTGTGCAGGAGGCAGGCAGGCGGCAGGGGACAGGGGCCAGTGGCCTTTAAAGGGGGCTCGCCGGCAGGCCCTCTGTCCACAGGTCCTGAGCAAGTGGGGCCTCAGGGTCTGACCCCAGCAGCCCTCTTGCCTCTGTGGGTCCATGTGGGTCACGACGTGGCTGTGCCCTCAGGCCTGGGGACCCACTTTGAGGTGCCACTGTGCCCTGACCCACAGCAGGCTCTGGGCCACTGGCCACGTGGGACGCAGTCTTGGCCAGAGGAGGTGGACATGGGTCCTGCCGTCTGTGGTACTTTCACCATCTTTCTACCCAAATCTTCTCTGGGTGTGCTGACTTGTTTTCTGTCTGTGTATGTGAGTGAGTGTGTTTAGAGAAGCTGAAAGTTGCCTTTTAATATAGCACAAGACTGCCCCTTGCTCTGAAAGGAACAGGGGCAAGAAGGTAAGAAGGACAATTAAATGGGAAAGTTCTTGGTGCTCCCTCCCAAGCGCCCCATCACACTGAGGTGCCCCAGCTGGGTGGGCATTCCGCCGCCCTCCATAGTCCAGTCTCAGGGGCACCAACCTGAGCCCAGGCACGTTCTCCATAGCAATCTCCTCTCCCCGAGATGTATCCTCACAATCCTGACATTGTCGAAAGAGTTGACCAAGTATATATTTTGCACCGACTTTTCTGCATATAACTGCATTTTCTAAGTTTAGAGCAGCCTTCTATGATTTGACGACAGCTCTGACATTTTTATCTTAATTTTGTCTCATTCCTACTAAGTTGTTTAAAACATTACGTGAAAACACCAAGTACAGTGGGTGAAGGATCTGGTTCAGTTGACAGTTGTATAAATGAGCTTGTCCTTTTGGGGAAAGTCTAATTATGGAGGATTAAATGCTCTGCTACTTTCTAAAAGTACGAAGCTGGGACTCACAGGGAAGATTCTCAGAACACTGACAATGGCTGACAGCAAGGAAGAGCTCTCTGCGTTGTCTTCAAGGTGCATTCTCATTATAATGTAGACTCACGGTTAACCAGGGTGAGGACCAATAGATGTAACCTAGCTGATCGTAATGAAAGCAGAATATTCTATGGAGTTAAAAATCAATACATTTTTTTTTGCCAGTCTTATGCTAATGAACTACTCTGGTTTCTTTATCAGTCTCCTGGGAGTTTGAGAAAATTATGCCACTGACCATCCCCGTAAGTCAGGTCAGCACTTTCCCAGCGGGTCTGTCGAATGCCCCCTTTCCACCCTGTGCAGCGGCTGGATGCGGCTCGGATGCTTGGGTATGCAGTATTGATTTACAGACATATTTGCGCTCATCTGTTCAGAAAGAACCAAATCCGAACTGCAGGACGCTCGTAATTGGATTCAGCATGTTCTGTATTAACTAATTAGGAGCTTTCCTTTTCGTGCTTGCCTCTTTTTGTCCGCTCAGCTATTTTAATCCTCTTTATTCCGTGAAGCCAGAATGTAAGATTCATTATTTTCTTTTTAAATATTTGACGATGCACTTTCATCCAGATCGGGGTGACTAGAGATGTATTAGAAGAAATAACTTACCTAAGTCCTCTCTACCCTTTTTAATATTCTGTCTGTAAACTTTCCTGCCATCTTCCCCGCTTATGCCCTGCCTCCAACACACACAGACACACAAACACACACACACACACAAACAGCTCCTACTGACTTAAGGGCACATGTGTGTTTCTAAAGGTTCTGATCAGATCTTTAACTGATCATCTTGCATTTCATTAATATTATACTATTATACCCTGGTTTGTAAAAGACACGGCAGTTGGAGCCACTCGCTTGCTCCATCAGTCTCAAATTAGACCCAATTACTGAATGGCTTTATTTGACTTAGCATTCCAGAGGCATTTGATCTGAGTGGAGCAAATTTTCTGGAACGGAGAAATCTGGAGTCCGATTCTGCACTGCCTTTGTGTGGGCTGACTCGGCGGAGCCCGGCGCTTCTCGTGAGATCAATGGGGCCCTGAGCTTGCGCCAGCTCTGCAGAGATGGGCAGCAAGGGGAGAAGCGGGCCTTTGTGCGGTAAGGAGGGATGGGGGCGCTGGTGAGGAGCTGGACAAGCTCGGGATGCAGCGCAGAGGTGAGAGTGCGGAAGGAACGCCACACCTGGGGACGGCGGGATGGCCGTGAGATGCCGTCCCCGGCGCAGTGTGCAGGCCGGTGGACTGAAACAAGGAATGTGGAGAAGGTCAGCCAGCAGGCACCCCTCGCTGAACTGCACCCAGTGCTGAGGGAGATGTCTTAAATACTAAAATTAGAAAAACAGAACTCTGCATGGATGAAGTTGTAGGTACTTTCCTGTAATTATATCACATATTCCTTTAATCTCATGAGACACTTGATAAAATAAATTCTAGGCATCCCAAACCACTGTTCCCGAGATGCAGCTTCTTCGTGGTTCACGGGCCACCCTCCCTCCAGCACCAGGAAATTGCCTCTTCACTGGTGGGTCTGAGTACGTAGAACGTATGACCACATGTTTATTTTAAAAGCTCAAAGCAGCACACCTGGTAGGATTCAGTGACTGCAACGTCTACACGTCTGAAAGAACGGAGGACGGGCTCTGCCGCCACCTGCCTTGGCACCTGAAGGCGAGAAGCGGGTTGGGAGCAAGGGTCAGGTCAGAGTCAGGGTCAGGGCTGGGTGCGCAGTCACCCCACTGGGCTCCTGAGACACAGGAAGGAAGACAAAGGAGGTCTCTGAGGCGGTGAAGCTGTAAGGGCGGGCAAGGAGGGTCGTGAACGCTTTCACTGTCCCCGAGGCCTCAACCCCCAGCCGTGTTCCTGGGCTCATCTGAGGTTTGTGCTCGGGACATCTTAAGGCCACGACAAAGCCTAGATGGCTCATCGTTTAGTTGTAGGAAGGGGCGATGTCCTGGGGGTGTGAGAAGGGGCCCAGAGACGGGAGGACGCTTGCCCTGAGGCCCGGGGTCGGCTCCTCACCTCGTGAGCAGCCTCTGCCCGCGTGCCGGCCTTTCTGGGCTTCTGCCCGCTGGAAGCGCTAGGCATTGCTCTGACAGCTCTGACAATCCCTCGCCTGAAGCTTGAACAGGCTGTGTGCTGTTCATTCGCCTTGGAGGTGAGAAAGCTCTCCAGTCGCCAGGCTGTGCTCAGCAGGAGCCTTGGCTTCCAGACACGTATAAATTTCTCCTCCAGGCACAAGGTCAGAACCAGCTCAGCCCCCACTCCCAGTGCCAGCCCGGCCGTCCCCACTGGATGGTGCCGCTGGGGCCTTACAAGAGGGTTCTGTGCCGCCCCGACCCCGTGGAGACGGCTCCGCTAGCACGGCAACCGTGCAGCCCCCGCTTCGGCTCCAGCCTGGCCCGCCGGGGACACGTGGGTCACCCTGTCATGGCTCGTGTGCCCTGTTTCCCTCTGAGTCTGAGTGAAATGGTGTGGGGTCCTTCTCCACGCCCTCAAAGTCTCAGCTGCTGACGGTCAAGCAACACTCTGGAGAGTGAAGTTATGTTGGCCTGGATGCTGGTGACCGCAGTGATCCAGGGGAAGAAGTTGGACACAGCGCGTCAAGAATCTCTGTTAGTCTGCAGGAAGTGTTGTCCATGTGCATCGCCGAGCCCCAGGGCAGAGCCGGCCGGTGGGCAGACACATGTGTGTGTCTGTGTGTGTGTACACCCGTGTGTGCACATGCTGCACAATCAGCATGAGACCCTGAGACCGTCTTCAGCCGCTCCATCCTGGGAGAGGAGGTGAGTGGCAGGCGGGCCTGACTTCCTCTCCCTAGACTCCCACAGTCCCAGGAGAAGCCCAGAGATTTCAAAATGCAAAGCTGAGATCTCAGGGGTCTGGGCCCCAGAGGACAGATTGCCGAAACTCGTCATTCCTCTTTCCTAGTCCCTAAATGGGGGCGATAATCCCATATTTTAACTAGGATCATTGTGAAGTATAACAATCTGTGTGAAGTCTTTGGAATGGAATCTGGCACAGATCAGACCTGAGGAGAATCTTAACCATGAGCATTACTGTCAGAAACCCTGCTCACCTCCGGGTTGGTGGGCTTCTTTGGGAGATGGGGAGGAAGCAGGTGTTATAAGGGCCTCAAAGCTTTTTAAAATGATCTATTTCTCTCTTTTCTGGACCTACCCTACTTTTCCTTCTGTGGTCTTGAGATGTAACATAAGCTGTCTATAAAATGCTGCCAATACTCACCCTTAAGAAAGGACACTTTGCTTTTGTGACAAGGTGGATGACACTTGAAGGCATTGTGATAAGTGAGAGAAGGCAGACCAAGAGCGACCGCCATCGCACGGTCTCTCCTAAGGGTGAGGTCGCACGCAGAAATGTGAACTGCCAGATGCACAGCGCGCAGCGGTGATTCCTGGGCTCAAAGGGCAGGGGCGGCGCGGAGAATCTGGTCAGAGGACACAGACTTCTAGTTAGCAGGTGGACAGATGCCGAGGATCGCACCACACAGAGTCTGGTGACTGTAGTTACTAAGACTGTGCTGAACACGAGATTAGCTAGATGGCAAACTTCGAGTGTTCTCACCACACACACACACACCTACATACAAGGTGACCATATGAGGTGATGAGTGTTTTTTAAATTTGATTGTTGTAATAATTAGCACACGTGTATATCTCAAAACACCATATTGAACACCTTGGATACGTGCGTTTTTTGTTAAAAAAAAAAAAAAGATACCCAAGTTCATTTCCAACCAAAATCCAAACTCCTCACTTATATAACAAAATTGCAGTCAACCGGGCAAGATAAGAAGAAATAAGCCAGAGGGTGGAGGCAGCAGGATGCCTGCCTCCGCCGCGGGCGGCTTTTCACTCCACGCGCCTGCAGGTGCTGTGCACGCACTCACCTCCCTCGAGGCTGTCACCCTCCGTCACTTTTCTCTCCCCCCGGAAGGTAAATGGCTCAAAGCAGAAGCAACATCAGGAGACTCAGTAAATGCCCAGAGCCCCGCCAACTGTGGTCAACACCCTGGGTCCAGGAGAAGGAGCATGCCGAGGCCCCACGGCAGGCAGGACGTGCAGAGACAAGGGCTCCTGGGCATCTCTGCGAAGGGCACACGTGGGCGAGGCTCTGGAGCTGGCAGAGCCTTGTGGAGCTCAGGTGCCCACCTTAGAGTCTCCAGCACAGGGGTCCACAAGTCATGCGGTGAGCCCCTCCACAGGTGAAGGGGTGGTCCAGACAAGGGAATAATGTGTGCCAGGCAGGCGGGACGCAGGACTCGAGGTGATGCCAGGCATGGGAAGAGCTGACAGTTCTCAGGGGAGGGAACGGTGGGGCCACATTTCATTTTAGGACGACACACCAGTCGGTTATGCTAATTCATCTGTGGTGAGAAACATCCCCCCAATCTCAGAGCAGGCAGGAAGTCAGGGGGTGCTGGAATGTGCACAGTATCAGAGCACTCTTTCAAAATCACTCTCCAGATTCTGTGTGGTTTCCCCTTCTTCTTTGGCACATAACCCCCACCTTTCATCTGCTGGACACCCTGCAATGCCCAGTGGCAGAGCAACTCCTGGGGACCTAGGAGAATCCCTAGCAGGACTGGCAGGGGTGGAGAGGAAGGAAATGACAAGGTTGTTAAGAGTCGAGGTCACTTCAACCTTCTTAATCCTCACAAGTGCGATCCAGACCCCATTCTCCATCTGGAGAAACAGACCCATTTATCTTTTAGCTATAAGCAAAGGAGTCCTTCCACTGTGCTTTAAAACCAACACACATTTAATAACGATGTCTTGTGAGCGTGAGTGCTCTGGGGAGACTCTTTACGAATTTAACGCAGATGCGTTTCTGATGGAGATGGCGTTGGTGGGACGGCTTTGGCCCAGTCTTGGAGGCCTGTGCTCTGATGGCATGAAGCGGTTATAGGCGACTCATACAGAAGGAAGGGCGGCTTTAAAGTGCATCTTACTTTTGAACTAATGACAGTGTACATTGAAATAACGTCAGACAGTGAAACCAAAGTATCACCGCAGCAACCAAACTGGCCTCCCAAAAGACTCAAGAAAGCACATACATTTTAAGACATGCCAGAGTTGGACTTCTGTGCCTGAATGTGGCCAGGGAAGGTGTTTCCAGGGGCAGCCTTGGCTGCCTGCCCACGTCGTCGCTTGAGTCCAGGGCGTTGTTTGCTCGTGTGTCTGGTTCCTGCTCGCTTATTTCTGGCAGGTCTGTGTCCGTTACCCTCGTGAGTGTCGCCAGCTTTCCCCACCATATTCTTTGAGACAGGAAGGAAGGGGACAGGGCCCAGCCGTGGGAAGAATGGCAAAGCTGCTGAGGATATGATACAGCCTGGCCAGAGCCAGTTAGGGTTAGATGGGGGAGGACCTTGGTCCCGAGTCCAGGTGCATGTTCACTGAAGTGCATTAGCGGAAGGGCACACCTGTGGGTGCCGTGACGGTTCTGAGGCTGACCACGAAAGGTCAGAGAGTGGGTAGAGAGCCAGGTCCTGGAAACCTCTGCCCCGTCCTCAAATTAGTCACCATAACCCTCCCACTCATTAGCATAGGAAACTGTTGTGCTGAATTCAGTCCCCAAATCATGTCTGACTCTTTGAGACCTCACAGACTGCAGCACACCAGACTTCCCTCTCCTTTACCATCTCCTGGCATTTGCTTAGACTCATGTCCATTGAGCTGGCGATGCTATCTAATGATCTTATCCCCTGCTGCCCCCTTCTCCTCCTTCCCTTAGTCTTTCCCAACATTAGGGTCTTTTTCAATGAGTTGGCTCTTCGCATCATGTGGCCAAAGGATTGGAGCTTCAGCTTCAGCAATAGTCTTGCCAATGAATATTCAGGACTGATTTCCTTTAGGATGGACTGGCTGGATCTGCTTGCAGTCCTAGGGACTCTCAAGAGTCTTCTCCAGCATCACAATTTGAAAGCATCACTTCTCCAGCATGGTCCAACTCTCACATCCGTACGTGACGACTACCTCCAGATGTTCAGACTGGGCTTAGAAAAGGCAGGGGAAACGGAGATGAACTGCCAGCATTCGCTGGACCGTAGGGAAAGCATATGGAATCACCCAGCCCGCAAAGACTGACTCCACATTCGGGGCTTGATCTCGCTTTCCGGTGCGGACCACACCCTACCTATGGGGCATGACTCTCTCCAGATGAACCTGCTTTCTCCTCGCTGCCGCTCACCCGTGAGTCTTTCCCATGTGAAGCTGAGGGCCCTTGCTTGGCAGCAAGTCCCAGGGACTTGCCTGAGCCCTGGGACGTGACCCTCCTCTGGGCTCCATTTCTCCCTCAAGAGAATCCCAGGGTAGTTTTTCGTTTTTGCTGTAATGCAGAAGGGCATGTGCGTGCTGTGTGCCTCAGTTGCTGTTGGAAGGGCCTCCTCAGGGAGAGGACACCCCTGAGGATGCTGAGAGCCGACATTAGCAGGCTCCTGTTGAACAGGTGCGTCTGCTGGAGTAGAGCCAAGATATTTATGCAAATTATTAAAAGGTATGCGATGCTTATCACTTATAAGCCACCAAATGAGTCATTTAAATAAGCTCTTCAGCACCCTGGAAAAAGGAAATGGCTCAACTGACAGCCAAGATTGACTAAGTTCAATGAATTTTCTCAAAGTCAATCAACCAGAAGGAGAAAAATGCATTTACTCTGACAGAACGTCAGGGATGGGCTTATGGTTGTGGCTGCTTCCTGCTCAGAACTTTTGGCATCACATTTACACAGACGGCTTGGGGTCCTAAGAAATCATCATTTTATACATTTTATCGAAAGGGATTGTCTAATAACACGGAATACAATTAACGCATGTTCATAAATTTAAAGGAGGGCACAAGGAAACTTATTAGCTTCTAGGCTGAAGTGTGCTTGAGATTTATATGCAGATGTAAGCCACAAAGTCCTGCGACTTTGCCCGAATAAGGCAAGAAAAGAAAACCTCCATTGCTGTGAAATCTGAATGAGAGGACATGTGGAAAGCTTTTTTGTTGTTGCTTTTTTGTTTTGCTTTGGTTTGGTTTTCACTTCTGCTTTTAGTTCATGGAAGAAAGTGCTTCCTGGGGAATTTGCTTTAATAAATGTGTGAAAATAATTAAGAATGCATAAGTGAAGGTGAATGAATTAATATCTCTAAATCAAGGTGCTCTAAATTGTTTATTTTACTAAACACTACATAAACTCCCTTTGATCTGTCAACTTAAAAATAGTCATAAGCTAAAAGTTAAGAGTTATGTGTTACTTGGTGAGAATTTTTAGGACTCTGAGTCTGGGGGACAAAATCTCAAGTAACTCTGAGAGAACCCCTCTGAGGAGGCGAGGGGAAGAGTCAGGTTATGTAGAAGTTTGTAACAAAGGGCAGGTAGTCTGAACATCAAAGGATTATTGCTAACTGAAGGAAACCAGATATTAAGTTAAGGAATTCAGTGCTTTTTTATGTATGGGAATATTCAAGAGTCTGGGCTCAATGAAACCATTCCCGTCATTTGCGTTTTAGCTCCCTGTGGCTAGATTCCTGTTTCTCAGGTCCTGAGTGTCCTCAGGGCTCACACAGGGAGTGGTTGCAACCTGAGGGCTGTGAGATCGCAGGCATTCTTCTCCCTCCCAGTGCCCTTCAGCTCAGGAAGTCACCCTGGAGGGCTGGAATTGCTGATGAGTGTGGCATCCTTATCGGTGATGCCATCCAGCCACCTTATCCTCTGTCGTCCCCTTCTCCTCCTGCCCCCAATCCCTTCTAGCATCAGGGTCTTTTCCACTGAGTCAGTTCTTCGCATCAGGTGGCCAAAGTATTGGAGTTTCAGCTTTAGCATCAGTCCTTCCAGTGAACACCTAGGACTGATCTCCTTTAGGATGGACTGGTTGGATCTCCTTGCAGTCCAAGGGACTCTCAAGAGTCTTCTCCAACACCACAGTTCAAAAGCATCAATTCTTCGGCACTCAGCTTTCTTCACAGTCCAACTCTCACATCCATATCTGACCACTGAAAAAACCATAGCCTTGACTAGATGGAGCTTTGTTTGCAAAGAAATGTCTCTGCTTTTGAATATGCTATCTAGATTGGTCAAAACTTTCCTTCCAAGAAGTAAGTGTCTTTTAATTTCATGACTGCAATCACCATCTGCAGTGATTTTGGAGCCCCCCCAAAATAAAGTCTGACATTGTTTCCACTGTTTCCCCATCTATTTCCCATGAAGTGATGGGATCGGATGCCATGATCTTAGTTTTCTGAATGTTGAGCTTTAAGCCAACTTTTTTGCTCTCCTCTTTCACTTTCATCAAGAGGCTTTTCAGTTCCTCTTCATTTTCTGCTGTAAGGGTGATGAGATGGCTGGATGGCATCAGTGACTCGATGGACATGAGTTTGGGTGGACTCCAGGAGTTGGTGATGGACAAGGAGGCCTGGCATGCTGTAGTCCATGGGATTGCAAAGGGTTGGACACAACTGAGCGACTGAACTGAACTGAATGGTGGCACCCTTGTTTACTGATGTGGCAGGAAACACTCCAGCCATCAGTCCCTCCCCTTGGACTGAGGGACTGAGCACATAGGCTCCACTTGGCCAGGAACTCAGCCAACACTCGGAACACATTTCATGACCAGCCGAGCCCCAGTGCTGGGAGGCTCCTCCAAGATCAGGGGAAAGTTCTTGTTGATACGTCATTGTCTCCAGATTAGCCCCACTGATAGATAGTAAAAGATTCTCTGGCTTCTCTACCTTCGATCCCTGTTTTCATCCAGGAGATATTTCCCTTGTTGCTTTTCCCCAAACGGCAATGGCACCCCACTCCAGTACTCTTGCCTGGAGAATCCCATGGACGGAGGAGCCTGGTGTTGCATGGAGTTGCTAAGAGTCGGGCACGGCTGAAGCGACTCAGCAGCAGCAGCAGCAGCAGAGTCACACTATTTCAGTTATTGATGGCATATAGAACTGCACTTTTGTTCAGTTGTTTCAAGTTGCCCAGACATCGTCACATTTGTTGAAGGCCTGCTTACTCACTGTAAGACACAAGAATCTAATAATATAGGCTCTAAGTGGTGCATCTGGTAACGAGGTCACAGTGTAGCAGAAAGGCAAAAGCACAGACTGTGGAAACAAGACCAAACCAAAGCAATGCTCAGTGTGACTTGCTGGAATCCAGTGGTGACACACCATCACAGTCCACAGGAAAGTCGTCTGGGGAAGCTAAATTCTGGCAGGATCAAGTAGAGAGAAAAATATTTTCTGCTGTAAGGGTGATGAGATGGCTGGATGGCATCAGTGACTCGATGGACATGAGTTTGGGTGGACTCCAGGAGTTGGTGATGGACAAGGAGGCCTGGCATGCTGTAGTCCATGGGATTGCAAAGGGTTGGACACAACTGAGCGACTGAACTGAACTGAATGGTGGCACCCTTGTTTACTGATGTGGCAGGAAACACTCCAGCCATCAGTCCCTCCCCTTGGACTGAGGGACTGAGCACATAGGCTCCACTTGGCCAGGAACTCAGCCAACACTCGGAACACATTTCATGACCAGCCGAGCCCCAGTGCTGGGAGGCTCCTCCAAGATCAGGGGAAAGTTCTTGTTGATACGTCATTGTCTCCAGATTAGCCCCACTGATAGATAGTAAAAGATTCTCTGGCTTCTCTACCTTCGATCCCTGTTTTCATCCAGGAGATATTTCCCTTGTTGCTTTTCCCCAAACGGCAATGGCACCCCACTCCAGTACTCTTGCCTGGAGAATCCCATGGACGGAGGAGCCTGGTGTTGCATGGAGTTGCTAAGAGTCGGGCACGGCTGAAGCGACTCAGCAGCAGCAGCAGCAGCAGAGTCACACTATTTCAGTTATTGATGGCATATAGAACTGCACTTTTGTTCAGTTGTTTCAAGTTGCCCAGACATCGTCACATTTGTTGAAGGCCTGCTTACTCACTGTAAGACACAAGAATCTAATAATATAGGCTCTAAGTGGTGCATCTGGTAACGAGGTCACAGTGTAGCAGAAAGGCAAAAGCACAGACTGTGGAAACAAGACCAAACCAAAGCAATGCTCAGTGTGACTTGCTGGAATCCAGTGGTGACACACCATCACAGTCCACAGGAAAGTCGTCTGGGGAAGCTAAATTCTGGCAGGATCAAGTAGAGAGAAAAATATAAAATGAGAGAAAAAAATATAAAATGAGAGAGAAAAATATAAATGTTTCAACTACAAGTTTGTCAACTTGTAGGTCACAACATAAGTGAAACATGTTTCCTGGAAAAGAGATTCAGGTTGGTATGGGTTCCAAAGTCAAAGTTATAAGTCATATTAATCAATTCATTCAGGCTCCTGTAATTGATTTCTGTTGATCCACATGAAGTAATCAGGCTTTCCATCAGAGTTTTGTCATTTGTTTCCCAGTCCAGTGGCATTATCTAAAGATTATCATAAACTTATATTTGTTTAAAGATGTTCTTTTTATGAGTCTTCTTGAAAATCTTCATTTTGTAAAAGCAGTGTAAAATTATGATAGCCTATAAAGGACAACGCTTAAAATAACATAGTTTAAGATTTGAGCACAATGCAATTAGCAGGAAAATTGGCTATCACTGCAACATGTAGCATTTTAGGATAATCACTAGAATGGTGACCGTTAGAGGTGACGTATGAATTTTGGGATACTGAGTATTTAGTATTTTATTTCAGTAGTCCCTTGGACTGCAAGGAAATCAAACCAGTCAGACCTAAAGGAAATCAACCTTGAATATTCATTGGAAGGACTGATGCTGAAGCTGAAGCCCCAGTCCTTTGGTCACCTGATGGGAAGAGCCGACTCAGTGGAAAAGACCCTGATGCTGGGAAAGACTGAGGCAGGAGGAGAAGGGGACGACAGAGGATGAGATGGCTGGATGGCATCACCGACTCAGTGGACATGAGTTTGAGCAAACTCTGGGGGACGGTGAAGGACAGGGGAGCCTGGTGCGCTGCCGTCCATGGGGTCATGAAGAGCCAGCCGTGATGAGCGGCAGCCAGGTGCGGCGGGCCCCTCGCTCTCCACCAGGAACCTGCGGAAGCAGAAGCTGCAGGCCGTGCTGTGAGGCGCTGCACGCTAGAAACTCTCCTCTGAGCATCCGGGGAGTCATAACATCTCCTCTTCACACTTGACCAGGCTGACGGTAACAGGCAAGTTTCCTCAAGAGTTGGAGGAGGACCTGGCTGGTCTCATCTCAGAGAAAGAACAGGGCATTTTGTGGCAGCAATTAGGGGATAAATCCACTTGTGGTTGAACTGGCTCATCTTGGAGTAAAGATCTGCCAACATCGTAAAGCACTTGGGCATTTTCAAGAAACTGGATTAACTCCTCATAATACAGAGCTTGGCATCTGTGGAATGGCTGCTCCAAAAGCTTGAAAATGACCCCAGACTCAGATACGATCACACAGACGCAGAGGCGGGCACTGGTTTCGCTCCAGGAGATGCCTGGGCAAACTTCACTGGGCGCCCGGCCACTGACTGAGTGAGAATGGGCTGGATGCTCTGAGCAAAATACACCCTGTAACCTCTTTGCATACCTGATCCCATTATCACATAGGAACTCTTGCAAATGGCAAGCACTTTTTTTTTTTAAGCTTATTTTATATGAGTCTGGAGATGTGATGTTTAGTAGCCATCTGCTCGGTTTCAGGAGACACATTTTGTTGAGGGTGGGAGCAGCAGGGACCCGTGTGATTGCAAGGCCTGACCATTCTTGACTCCAGCGGCCTCAAAGGGTGGTTTCTGAAGAGATGGCTGGTTTATGAAAGCTGCCCATGGAAAGGCTCTGGGGGGCTTCTCTGTGGCGCAGCAGTTTTCTGGAGGCTTCTTTGTGGTGCAGCGGTTAAGACTTCACCTTCAAGAGAAGGGGGTGTGCATTTAGTCTCTTGTCGGGAAGCTAGGATCCCACGTGCCTTTCGGCCCCAAAATCAAAACATGAAACAAAAGCAATATTGTAATGAGTTCAATAAAGACTTAAAAAAAAAGAAAGATTCCAGAGGCTTCGAGCGATCTGGTGTGTTGCGATCCTTTGCAGAGAGCAGGAAAGAAAGACAATGGGCTAGTATACTGTTTGCTGGTGATTCATGGATTTGGAAATTTAATGACAGCTTTTAATGACTCAAGGGGACTCCCAGACAGTTCTCTTCGGAGAATCTGAGTTTATGCCTCTGGATAGAGACAGAGAGACGGGCTCCCAAAGCTGGCTTCAGGGAGGAAAACAAAGGATAGATTTGACTAAGGGCATTTTGATCTTTGATCTGTGCCATTCTGGTTGGTGAACAGAGTGGTTTCAGAGGGAGAGAGAGAGCGCCTGAGACACCATGTTCCCTCCTGGGGCACGAGTCCTTCCTTTCTTCTTGAACAAACACAAGATTCTTCCCCGGCTGCTCTCTGGACTGAACGTGAACTGCCCTTGCCCTCATCTCTGGGCATTGCCCTCACCCCTGGGCACAGCAGGGCTCATGCATGGCTTAGCCCTCACGTACATGCTTCCTTGGATATTTTGTGTGTTACTTTTAATATACGTTTTCTTTAAAAACCAGAATGTGATCCCCTCCAGGGCAGGAGTCATCTCTCTGTCCTTGCCTTCTTCTGTCAAACCACATTGAAATCGATGTTGACTGGGTCCCTGATCCGTGACAGAGTTGGATGAAGGCTCCCTGAGTACTGGCCCTTCTTGCCGACTCACAGAGGACCCTGACTCGGCAGGGTAAAGATGCACTCTGCGGTCTGGACGTTTGCTCTTTCTTGTTGAGACCTCTTGCACACGTGCAAAGGCAACATCCTCTGAGGCTTGAGGGCGATGCGGTTTAGAGAAGCCGTGTGGGATTTCTGGCAGGTCACTAAAGGCTGCGCAAGAAGTGCCCACTCTGGGGGGGGGGTCTCTCTTACTCTCATGCACCTGCACGCTCGCAGAGACCTGACGCGGAGACCTGGCGGGCCGTGGGCAGCTAGGCATCCATCAGCCTGGTTGGTAATGTGGGTGAGGCAGCACAGCCTCTTGCCCGAGTTTTCATTTCCAGGAAATGGGAGCAAGAGCTCACCTATCTCAGAGGATTAGTTTGAGGCATCAAATGGTGAAAAGGGGCTTCGCTGGTGGCTCAGCGGGTAAAGAGTCTGCACTGGGGGAGACATGGGTTCAGTCCCCAGCTCGGGAAGGAAGGTCGCCCGGGGGTGGAAGCGGCAACCCACTCCAGTGTCCTTTCCTAGAGAACTCCGTGGTCAGAGGAACCTGGTGGGCTGCAGAGTCAGATGCGACCGAGTGACTGAGCAGGCACATGAGGTGAAAAATGGAGCCTCAAGAACGGTCACCCCAGGACCTGAGGCCATGTTCTCCGTGCTCTCAGAACCTGTGGGCATGTTTTGTTCCACGGCAAAGGAGGCTTCACAGATTTAACTGAGGTCACAGACTTTACAACAGGAAGGAACCCTGGGAGACTGAGAGCCTAGTCTAGGCAACAACACCACAGATGGGGTGGCTTGAATGGCAGAAACTTTCTCTCTTGCTGTCTGGAGACTGGAAGCCCGAGACCCAGGGGTGAGCACCTTTGCAGGCTGTGATGGAGAATGAGGTCCAGGCCCCCTACAGCTTCCGAGGGCTTGCTGGTGTCCTTGGCATCCCTGGGACACCTCATCTGTTCATGTATGTCCACACGCTGTCCTGATTCCGTGTGAGTCTCTGCCCGAACGTTGTCCTTCTTATAAGGACCCCAGGCCTGTTGCATCAGCCTCCCTCTCCCCACATGACTTCATCTGAACTGGATCACCTGCAAGAAAAAGCCCATTTAGTGCTTGATATTTAGACCTTAGAGAATATTTACTCACTGGATTTCTGAACTCAATTACCCCTCATCATCAACAGCAATCGATGTTTTTCTAATTTTCTTAAAGTAAGTATTTCACGGTGGTCTGCGCACTGTGGTTATTTGGATGAGTGTTCTGCTTCTCAAGTGCTTCTCTGGGAATCACCACAAACTTGGGGGTTCCAAATTACACGCTTATCTGCTCAGCTTCTGGGATCTGGAGGCGGGGCTCGTGGGTCCTCTGCTCGGGTCCCCAGTCAAGGGGTCCTCCAGTGTGAGTTCTCATCAGAGGCTTGTGTGTGTCTCACTCACTCGGTCGTGGCTGACTCTTTGTGACCCCATGGGCTGTAGCCCTCCAGGCTCCTCTGTCCATGGGATTCTCCAGGCAAGATACTGGAGTGGGTTGCCACGCCCTCTTCTGGGGCATTTTCCCAACCCAGGGATCAAACCCAGGTCTCTCACACTACAGGAAGATTCTTTACCAGCTGAACTGCCAGGGAAGCCCAGAGCTAGACTGGGGAGAGGGCTGCCTCCAGACTCCGTCAGCTGCTCACCATGGTCCATCTCCTTGCAGCAATGAGATCGTCTTGTGTTCTCTTCAGGTTTCATATTTGTCTGCTGGACATCCATCCATCACAGACAGGTGAACTTCATTTCCTGAGGTACTGAGACCCTGGCGGTCTTCAGGGCCTTCAGCCCAGGAGAGAGGCTTCCCAGTTGGCACAATGGGGAAGAGTCCTCCTGCCAGTGCAGAAGATTCAGGTTCAGTCCCTGGGCCAAGAAGACCCTCTGGAGGAGGGCATGGCAACCCATTCCAGTATTCTACCCAGAGAATCTCATGGACAAAGAGCCTGGAGGGCTACAGTCCATGGGGTCGCAAAGAGTTGGACAGGACTGAGGGACTGAGCATGCAGGCCGAAAGGGAGGCTGCCCCGCTCAAGGCTCGCTCCGAAGGATAGTAGCAACTAGCCCAGGACATGGCTTTCACATGCAGACCAACAAATCCTGAGCCTGAACCCAGCCATCTCCTTTATCTGACAAACACAAGCCAACCTATCGCCTGCCTGGAATTAGCCCGGGGCCAGGTTCCAGGTCTCTAGGACAGTCCCTCTACAGTCCATGGCTCACAAGAGTTAGCTGACCTAACCCACTGTAGGGTGCTTACTCCACTCAACCTGGCCTTTCCTAGGAAAGCCCCCCCAAAAAGGGCACTGGCTCAGGCCTTATCCCTAGCCCTATACCTGATCCCGTGACCTTTCTGTATGTCTTGCATGAGGGGGCTGGCTCTCTTGAAAAATGTAAGTAACCAACCCAGAATCAAGATTGCCGGGAGAAATATCAATAACCTCAGATATGCAGATGACACCACCCTTATGGCAGAAAGTGAAGAGGAACTAAAGAGCCTCTTGATGAAAGTGAAAGAGGAAAGTGAAAAAGGTGGCTTAAAACTCAACATTCAGAAAACAGATCATGGCATCTGGTCCCATCACTTCATAGCAAACAGATGGGGAAACAGCGGAAACAGTGACAGACTTCATTTTTTAGGGTTCCAAAATCACTGCAGATGGTGACTGCAGCCATGAAATTAAAAGACACTCCTTGAAAGGAAAGTTATGACCAAACTAGATAGCATATTAAAAAGCAGAGACATTACTTTGCCAACAAAGGTCTGTCTAGTCAAGGCTATCGTTTTTCCAGTGGTTGTGAATGGATATGAGAGTTGAACTATAAAGAAAGCTGAGTGCCAGAGAACTGATGCTTTTGAACTGTGGTGTTGGAGAAGACTCTTGAGAGTCCCTTGGACTGCAAGGAGATCCAACCAGTCCATCCTAAAGGAAATCAGTCTTGAATAGTCATTAAAAGGACTGATGCTGAAGCTGAAACTCCAATACTTTGCGTACCTGATGTGAAGAACTGACTCATTTGAAAAGACTCTGATGCTGGGAAAAACTGAAGGCAGGAGGAGAAGGGGAAGACAAGGGATGAGATGGTTGGATGGCATCACCGTCTCAATGGACATGAGTCTGAGTAAACACCGGGAGTTGGTGATGGACAAGGAGGCCTGGCGTGCTGCAGTCGATGGGGTCGCAAAGAGTCAGACAGGACTGAGCGACTGAACTGGACCCTGCTTTCCATCTAGTCAAAGCGATGGTTTTTCCAGTAGTCATGTATGGATGTGAGAGTTGGATCATAAAGAAGGCTGAGTGCCAAAGAATTGATGCTTTCAAAATGTGGTGCTGGAGAAGACTCTCAGGAGTCCCTTGGACAGCAAGGAGATCAAATGAGTCCATCCTGAGGATCAATCCTGAATATTCATTGGAAGGACTGATGCTGAAGCTGAAGCTCCAGTCCTTTGGCCACCTGATGCAAAGAGCTGACTCACTGGAAAAGACCCTGATTCTGGGAAAGATTGAAGGCAGAGAAGGGGACGACAGAGAATGAGATGGTTTGATGGCATCACCGACTCAATGAATGCTAATTTATGCAAACTTCGAGAGAAGGACTGGGAGGCATGTCATGCTGCAGTCCGTAGGTTGCAAATCTTGGAAATGACTGAGTGACTGAACAACAACAATCCGGCTTTCAGTGGCACCAGCTGGTCACAGTCTGTGTGAGTTAAACCCCAACTTTAATTTAGAACAGGGTTCATAGCAGCCTGCTTCTTCAAACCAACAGTGGAGCCTTCAGGAACCCTTGTGCAGTCAGCGGATGACACCCCTCAACTCTGCCATGTCCCGTGGGTCAGGAGCAGCCACAGGGCTCCATGCACGGGGAGGGGTCTTCGCCAGGGCAAGGATCCCAGGACCACCTTACAGTTTTCCCATGCCTGTAAGCATTTTGAGAAAGATTGTACAAACTGAGTGAAAAAAGAAAACATAACTGCCAAGTGCTTTTTACTAACTAGCACAGTCACTCTTCATGCTTGCAGCTCAGTAAATATGAGCAGAACACACATTAGGGCCATCCTAATCTGTCAGAAATTCGTAGCAGCTGCGTGAACGCAGGCAGTGGCCACGGTGCGTCCAGCTAGACCTGTGTCTGGCTCAGCGGGCGTTCACTCTGATTGAGTAGCTTAAGTGTCTGATTCAGCAGAAAATCCCCATTGTGTCAACAGGTAATGTGCACATCTGATTCCATCCTTGATATATACGGCTCAACTGGAGATCTATTTCTCTTTAGTTGGTGTTTATTTTTCCTGTGACTGATTTATCGGTTTTAGAAAGAACTGTGTCAACTATTGCACACGGTATATTAATTTCAGGGTGTTATGCAAACATTCTCTCCTTAATACACCTTATTCCATCTTTGTTTTCTTTTTCTGGCAACATAATATCCTTTTAAAAAAATTTTTTTTGAATTAAATATCCTTTTTTCCCAAGGCTCTTCTCCTTGGGGATGGGGCGCATAGGGCATGTGAAAACGGCTGTTTCATTTTAAAATATTTTGGTTACGTTTTCCGTGAGAGTGTTAATGCTTTAATATTTTGCTTCGGATATTCATCATTTAATTACATAAAACTGGATTTGACCTTTTCTGTAGCTGTCCTTAAATTTGCATCGTTGAAATGTTAAAGGCTTTTTAACTATTTAAAACTAACCTCCTAACAGCACTTGCTTCAGGAAGTCAAGGGGGGTTGGTGTGACTCTTCACAGCTCATGGAAGGGCATGTGAACACGAGGTATAGGACGTGCGGGACCTCAGAACTGAAGGGGCGGCCACAGCTCACCAGAGCTGACCCACTGCTGGGACCAGCTCTCAGACACTGCTGCCCACTGAGCCGGCGATGCCACCCAACTGTCTATCCTCTGCTGCCCCCTTCTCCTTTCGCCTTCTGGATATCACGTAACTTTAATTACTGAGCTTTCACAGTAAGCCTTGACTTTATGTAGATTCTTCTTTCATTTTTTTTCTTGTTTTGAAATGTGTAGGTGTGTGTGTTTGCTTATCTGTATTTTGTTTTAAATTCAAATCATCCTGTCAATTTCTAGAAAAAAACTCTGTTGAAGCTCTTTACTGAAATTGCTTTAATGTAGATTAATTTGGGGAAAACTGACAGATAACAGTATTGAGTCTTTCAACACATGAGCATGATATGTCTCTCCTTAATTTAAATATTCTTCAATTTTTATTATCAGTATTTTACAATTCCAGTCTAGCGCCTTCACATATTTGATGCTATTATGCTACGCTATGCTATGCTATGCTATGCTAAGTCACTCCAGTCTTGTCCGACTCTGTGCAACCCCATAGACGGCAGCCCACCAGGCTCCCCCATCCCTGGGGCTCTCCAGGCAAGAACACTGAAGTGGGGTGCCATTTCCTTCTCCAATACATGAAAGTGAAAAGTGAAAGTGAAGTTGCTCAGTCGTGTCTGACTCTTAGCGACCCCATGGGCTGCAGCCACCAGGCTCCTCCGTCCAGGGGATTTTCCAGGCGAGAGCACGGGAGTGGGGCCACTGCCTCCTCCGTGATGCTATTATAGAGTTGATATATTTGATGGTTTTGTAAATGGCTTGGGGTTTTCAACCCATTTCAAGCATATACATACATATTCCTTTAATGTAGCATATTGCAATATCATTAAATTCACTTATTCCAGTAATTATCCTAGAGATTCCTTAGACTTTTCTATCTACACAAGTATGAGATCTATGGCCCAGTTTTGCTTCTTCCAGTCTGAATCCCGTTACTGTTTTCCCATACAAATTAGCATCTCCCTGTTCATGTTGAATGTAAGTAATGAGAGTGTATTTCCTCGTCTCGTTTCTGATCTCAGGTGGAAAACACTCAGTATTTTACCACTGGGTGTGATATGATCTATAGTTCTTTCAACAGACCCTTTATCACTTGATATAGTTTCCTTTTTTTTTTTCATCATGTGTAGAATCTTAGTATAAATGCTTTGTAATTTAGCAATTTCCCCCTACATTTGTTGACAGTTATACGATCTTTTCTCCCTCACTTTGGTTACATGGAAGATTGATAGATTAATTTTCATGTGATGAACCAATCTTGCGTCTTCAATATGAGCCCACTTTGGTCCTACTGCATTGCTCTTTGGATGGATCGCTGCATTCAGCTCCTAATATTTTTTGAGTTTTGCCTCTACGTTTATGATGGAATCTACACATGGACATCACCAGATGGTCAACACCGAAATCAGACTGATTATATTCTTTGCAGCCAAAGATGGAGAACCTCTATACAGTCAGCAAAAACAAGACCAGGAGCTCACTGTGGCTCAGATCATGAGCTCCTTATTGCCAAATTCAGACCAAAATTGAAGAATGTAGGGAAAAACACTAGACCATTCAGGTATGACCTAAATCAAATCCCTTACAATTATGCAGTGGAAGCGAGAAATAGATTCAAGGGATTAGATCTGATCGAGAGAGTGCCTGATGAACTACGGATGGAGGTTCATGATATGGTACAGGATTCAGGGATCAAGACCATGCCAAGAAAAAGAAATGCAAAAAAGCAAAATGGCTGTTTGAGGAGGCCTTACAAATAGCTGTGAAAAGAAGAGAAGCAAAAAGCAAGGGGGTGATCACTCACCTAGAGCCTAGAGCCAGACATCCTGGAATGTGAAGTCAACTGGGCCTTAGATGACCCACCTCCCAGAATATTGGAAATAAAAGCAAAAATAAACAAACAGGACCTAATCAAAATTAAAAGCTTCTGCACAACTAAGGAAACTATAAGCAAGGTGAAAAGACAGCCTTTAGAATGGGAGAAAATAATAGCAAATGAAGCAACTGACAAAGAATTAATCTCAAAAATATACAAGCAAGTCCTGCAGCTCAATTCCAGAAAAATAAATCACCCAATCAAAAAATGGGGCAAAGAACTAAATAGACATTTCTCCAAATAAGACATACGGATGGCTAACAAACACATGAAAAGATGCTCAGCATCACTCATTATCAGAGAAATGCAAATCAAGACCACAAAGAGGTACCACCTCGCGCCAGTCAGAGTGGCTGTGATCCAAAAGTCTACAAGCAATAGATGCTGGAGAGGGTGTGGAGAAAAGGGAACCCTCTTACACTGCTGGTGGGGATGCTAACTAGTAGAGCCACTATGGAGAACAGTGTGGAGATGCCTTTAAAAAACAAAAACAAAAACTGGAAATAGAACTGCCTTATGACCCAGCAATCCCACTGCTGGGCATACACACCGAGGGAACCAGAATTGAAAGAGACACGTGTACCCCAGTGTTTGTCGCAGCACTGTATATAATAGCCAGGATATGGAAGCAACCTAGATGTCCATCAGCAGACGAATGGATAAGAAAGCTGTGGTACATATACACGATGGAGTATTACTCAGCCATTAAAAATAATACATTTGAAACAGTTCTAATGAGGTGGATGAAACTGGAGCCTATTATACAAAGTGAAGTAAGCCAGAAAGAAAAACACCAATACAGTATACTAATGCATATATATGGAATTTAGAAAGATGGTAATGATAACCCTGTATGAGAGACAGCAAAAGAGACACAGATGTATAGAACAGTTTTTTGGACTCTGTGGGAGAGGGAGAGGGTGGGATGATTTGGGAGAATGGTGTTGAAACATGTATAATATCATATGTGAAATTAATCGTCAGTTTCAGTTTCGATGCATGAGACAGGGTGCTCGGGGCTGGTGCACTGGGATGACCCAGAGGGATGGTGTACAGAGGGAGGTGGGAGGAGGATTCAGGATGGGGAACATGTGTACACCCGTGGAGGATTCATGTTGATGTACAGCACTTCACTTCAGTCGCTCAGTCGTGTCTGACTCTGCAACCCCATGAATCGCAGCACGCCAGGCCTCCCTGTTCATTAATATCTCTCAGAGTTCACTCAGACTCACATCCATCGAGTCCGTGATGCCATCCAGCCATCTCATCCTCCGTCATCCCCTTCTCCTCCTGTCCCCAATCCCTCCCAGCATCAGAGTCTTTTCCAGTGAGTCAGTTCTTCTCATGAGGTGGCCAAAGTACTGGAGTTTAAGCTTCAGCATCATTCCCTCCAAAGAAATCCCACGACTGATCTCCTTCAGAATGGACTGGTTGGATCTCCTTGCAGTCCAAGGGACTCTCAAGGGTCTTCTCCAACACCACAGTTCAAAAGCATCCATTCTTCGGCGCTCAGCCTTCTTCACAGTCCAACTCTCACATCCATACATGACCACAGGAAAAACCATAGCCTTGACTAGACGGACCTTAGTCAGCAAAGTAATGTCTCTGCTTTTGAATATACTATCTAGGTTGGTCATAACTTTTCTTCCAAGGAGTAAGCGTCTTTTAATTTCATGGCTGCAGTCACCATCTGCAGTGATTTTGGAGCCCCCAAAAATAAAGTCTGACACTGTTTCCACTGTTTCCCCATCTATTTCCCATGAAGTGATGGAACCGGATGCCATGATCTTCATTTTCTGAATGTTGAGCTTTAAGCCAACATTTTTACTCTCCTCTTTCACCTTCATCAAGAGGCTTTTTAGTTCCTCTTCACTTTCTGCCATGAGGGTGGTGTCATCTGCATATCTGAGGTTACTGATATTTCTCCCGGCAATCTTGATTCCAGCTTGTGTTTCTTCCAGTCCAGCGTTTCTCATGATGTACTCTGCATAGAAGTTAAATAAGCACGGTGACAATATACACCCTTGACGTACTTCTTTTCCTATTTGAACCAGTCTGTTGTTCCATGTCCAGTTCTAACTGTTACTTCCTGACCTGCATACAGATTTCTCAAGAGGCAGGTTAGGTGGTCTGGTATTCCCATCTCTTTCAGAATTTTCCACAGTTTATTGTGATCCACACAGTCAAAGGCTTTGGCATAGTCAATAAAGCAGAAATAGATGTTTTTCTGGAACTCTCTTGCTTTTATGATGATCCAGCGGATGTTGGCAATTTGATCTCTGGTTCCTCTGCCTTTTCTAAAACCAGCTTGAACATCAGGGAGTTCACGGTTCACATATTGCTGAAGCCTGGCTTGGAGAATTTTGAGCATTACTTTACTAGCATGTGAGATGAGTGCAATTGTGCGGTAGTTTGAGCATTCTTT
>SJYG01000068.1:2953234-2968697 GCA_006410535.1 Litocranius walleri
CAGTCCTGTGGCCACTGCTGAGTTTTCCAAATTTGCTGGCATATTGAGTGTAGCACTTTCACAGCATCATCTTTCAGGATCTGAAACAGCTCCACTGGAATTCCATCACCTCCACTAGCTTTGTTTGTAGTGATGCTTTCTAAGGCCCCCTTGACTTCACATTCCAAGATGTCTGGCTCTAGATTAGTGATCACATCATCATGATTATCTGGGTCGTGAAGATCTTTTTTGTACAGTTCTTCTGTGTATTCTTGCCACCTCTTCTTAATATCTTCTGCTTCTGTTAGGTCCAGACCATTTCTGTCCTTTATCGAGCCCATCTTTGCATGAAATGTTCCCTTGGTGTCTCTAATTTTCTTGAAGAGCTCTCTAGTCTTTCCCATTCTGTTGTTTTCCTCTACTTCTTTGCATTGATCGTTGAAGAAGGCTTTCTTATCTCTTCTTGCTATTCTTTGGAACTCTGCATTCAGATGCTTATATCTTTCTTTTTCTCCTTTGCTTTTCACCTCTCTTCTTTTCACAGCTATTTGTAAGGCATCCCCAGACAGCCATTTTGCTTTTTTTGCATTTCTTTTCCATGGGGATGATCTTGATCCCTGTCTCCCATACAATGTCATGAACTTCATTCCATAGTTCATCAGGCACTCTATCTATCAGATCTAGGCCCTTAAATCTATTTCTCATTTCCACTGTATAATCATAAGGGATTTGATTTAGGTCATACCTGAATGGTCTAGCGATTTTCCCTACTTTCTTCAATTTAACTCTGAATTTGGTAATAAGGAGTTCATGATCTGAGCCACAGTCAGCTCCTGGCCTTGTTTTTGTTGACTGTATAGAGCTTCTCCATCTTTGGCTGCATAAAATATATTCAATCTGATTTTGGTGTTGACCATCTGGTGATGTCCATGCGTAGAGTCTTCTCTTGTGTTATTGGAAGAGGGTGTTTGCTATGACCAGTGCATTTTCTTGGCAAAATTCTATTAGTCTTTGCCCTGCTTCATTCCATATTCCAAAGCCAAATGTGCCTGTTACTCCAGGTGTATTTTGACTTCCTACTTTAGCATTCCAGTCCCCTATAATGAAAAGGACATCTTTTTTGGGTGTAGGTTCTAAAAAGTCTTGTAGCTCTTCATAAAACCATTCAACTTCAGCTTCTTCAGCATTACTGGTTGGGGCATAGACTTGGATTACTGTGATGTTGAATGGTTTGCCTTGGAAACAAACAGAGATCATTCTGTCATTTTTGAGATTGCATCCAAGTACTGCATTTGGGACTCTTTTGTTGACCATGATGGCTACTCCATTTCTTCTGAGGGATTCCTGCCCGCAGTAGTAGATATAATCGTCATCTGAGTTAAATTCACCCATTCCAGTCCATTTTAGTTCACTGATTCCTAGAATGTCGACATTCACCCTTGCCATCCCTTGTTTGTCCACTTCCAGTTTGCCTTGATTCATGGACCTGACATTCCAGATTCCTATGCAATATTGCTCTTTACAGCATTGGACCTTGCTTCTATCACCAGTCACATTCACAGCTGGGTATTGTTTTTGCTTTGGCTCCATCCCTTCATTCTTTCTGGAGTCATTTCTCCACTGATCTCCAGTAGCATATTGGGCACCTACTGACCTGGGGAGTTCCTCTTTTGGTATCCTATCATTTTGCCTTTTCATACTGTTCATGGGGTTCTCAAGCCAAGAATACTGAAGTGGCTTGCCATTCCCTTCTCCAGTGGACCACGTTCTGTCAGCCCTCTCCACCATGACCTGCCCTTCTTGTGTTTGCCCGCAGGCATGGCTTGGTTTCATTGAGTTAGACAAGGCTGTGGTTCTAGTGTGATTAGATTGACTAGTTTTCTGTGAGTATGGTTTCAGTGTGTCTGCCCTCTGATGCCCTCTTGCAACACCTACCATCTTACTTGGGTTTCTCTTACCTTGAACGTAGGGTATCTCTTCACGGCTGCTCCAGCAAAGCACAGCCGCTGCTCCTTACCTTGGACAAGTGGTATCTCCTTACCACTGCTATTCCTGACCTTCAATGTGGGATAGCTCTTCTAGGCCCTCCCTGCGCAGCCACTGCTCCTTGGGCTGCTCCTCTCGGCCGCCAGCCCTGGCCTCGGGCGTGTGTGGCTCTTCCTAGCTGCCACTTCTGACCTCGGGTTCCTGGTGACTCCTCAGGGTCACCGCCCCTGGCCTGGAGTGTGAGGTGGCTTCTTCCGGCCACCCCTGACCTTGGTCGCGGGGTATCACCTCCCAGCCGCCCCTGACCTCAGACCTTAGGTGTCTCCCTCTGGCCGCCCCTGACCTCGGACGCGGTGTGTCTCCTCCTGGCTGCCCCTGGCCTTGGACATGGGGTAGTTCCACTCAGCCACCACCCTGACTTCAGACGCAGAGTGTCTCCTCCCGGCCACCACCCCTGTATGGCAAAACCATTGCAATATTGTAAAGTAATTAGCCTCCAATTAAAATAAATAAATATATATTTTTAAAAATCCTGGGTTTGTTATGAGCACTTTGCAGAGTGTCTGATATATGATAAACATTGAATAAATATTAAAAAGTTAAAAAAGGAAGCATCACTATGAACAAAGCTAGTGGAGGTGATGGAATTCCAGTAGAGCTGTTTCAAATCTTAAAAGATGATGCTGTGAAAATGTTGCACTCAATATGACAGCAAATTTGGAAAACTCAGCAGTGGCCACAGGACTGGAGAAAGTCACTTTTTATTCCAATCCCTAAGAAAGTCAATGCCAAAGAATGTTCAATCTGCACAGTTGCAGTCAGCTCACACGCTAGTAAAGCAATGCTCAAAATTCTCCAAGCCAGGCTTCAGCAATACGTGAACCGTGAAATTCCAGATGTTCAAGCTGGTTTTCAAAAAGACAGAGGAAGGAAAGATCAAATTGCCAACATCTGCTGGATCATCAAAAAAGCAAGAAAGTTCCAGAAAAACATCTATTTCTGCTTTATTGACTATGCCAAAGCCTTTGACTGTGTGGATCACAATAAACTGTGGAAAATTCTGAGATAGATGGGAATAACAGACCTGCCTCTTGAGAAATCTGTATGCAGGTCATAAAGCTACAGTTAGAACTGGACATGAAACAATAGACTTGTTCCAAATAGGAAAAGGAGTAAGTCAACGCTATATATTGTCACCATGCTTATTTAACTTATATGCAGAGTACATGATGAGAAACACTGGGCTAGATGAAGCACAAGCTGGAATCAAGATTGCTGTGGGAAATATCAATAACATCAGATATGCAGATGAAACCACCTTTATGGCAAAAAGTGAAGAAGAGCTAAAGAGCCTCTTAATGAAAATGAAAGAGGAGAGTGACAAAGTTGGCTTAAAACTCAACATTCAGAAAACTAAGATCATGGCATCTGGTCCCATTACTTCATAGCAAACAGATGGGGAAACAGTGGAAACAGTGACAGACTTCATTTTGGGGGCTCCAAAATCACTGCAGATGGTGACTGCAGCCATGAAATTAAGATGCTTACTCCTTGGAAGGGAAGTTATGACCAACTTAGACAATATATTAAAAAGCAGAGACATTGAAAACGAAGGTCCATCTAGTTAAGGCTATGGTTTTTCCAGTAGTGGATGTGAGAGTTGGACTATAAAGAAAGCTGAGCAGCAAAAAGTTGATGCTTTTGAACTGTGGTGTTGGAGAAGACTCTTGAGAGTCCCTTGGACTGCAAGGAGATCCAACCAGTCCATCCTAAAGGAAATCAGTCCTGGGTATTCTTTGGAAGGACTTATGTTGAAGATGAAACTCCAATACTTTGGCCACCTGATGCAAAGAGTTGAGTCACTTGGAAAGACCCTCATGTTGGGAAAGATTGAAGCTGGGAGGAGAAAGGGACAACAGAGGATGAGATGGTTGGATGGCATCACAAATGTACATGAGTTTGAGTAAGCCCCAAGAGTTGGTGATGGACAGGGAGGCCTGGCGTACTGCAGCCCATGGGGTCACAAAGAATTGGACATGACTGACGACTGAACTGAACTCATGATGGACATTGAAGTTTGATTTTTTAAATTTTTTAAAAATTTTTTTCAGTGTACTAATAGACTTGTGAAATGATTTAGAATGTGTTTCCTCCTCTTCAGTGTTTTGAAATAGTTTGTTTAGAATTAGAATAGTTTCTCACTAGTGTTTCATAGAATTACACACAGTAAAATTCACTGGGCTTGATGTTTTCTAGGAATTTAGTTTGTTAAATGAAATAAGTTATTTAGATTTTCACTTTTTTCTTGAGCTAATTTTTCTGTTTTTTAAATTGGGTAATTCATCTTCTGTTGTTCAGTTGTAAGAGTTCTTTGTACACACATTTTTCATGAGGTATGTAATTTGCAACAGTTTCCTCCCGTTTGCTGGTTATTTTCCCATCATCTTGATGACCTGACTTTTACAGTTCACTGTAGCAGTTTTGGATATATATTTTACAATAATTTTTATCAGAATATAAGGGCTTTGCAATATTGTGTTAGTTTCAAGTATACAGCAAAGTGATTCAGTTATACATATGCAGTGTCCATTCTGTTTCATATTCTTTTCCCATATAGGTCACTGTGGAGTACTGAGTAGAGTTCCTTGTGCCATATAGCTGGTCCTTACAAGTTATCTCTTTTATATATAGCAGTGCATATATATCAATCCCAACCTCCCAATTTGTCCCTCTCCCCATTTCTCCCAATAACAAGTGTGTTTTGTATATCTATGACTCTTATTTCTGTTTTGTAGATGAGTCAATTAAAAAATAAAATTTCATTTACTTGTTGATGTGCACATTTCTGATAGCTTAATCAGAGCGGCAGAGAGGTGGGAGTGCTAGAGGCAATGTTGAGTCCATAGTGCCTCTTAATTTGGGCCACTGGTGAGGACGCATTACTCTGCTTAGTGTTCATCTCCTCACCCCAGAATGAAGCTTCTAGAGGGCAGCATGCTGTCTGGTCTGGTCACAGTGGTGCCCATGGAGCCTGAAGAGTTTCCAATGCAAATGATGTCATCAGTAAGTACGTGATCATAAAATAAGCAAATTGTATGGGCTTCCCCGGTGGCTCAGTGGTAGAGTTCCACCTGCAATGCAGGAGACCTGGGTTTGTTCCCTGGGTTGTGAAAATCCCCTGGAGAAGGAAATGGCAATCCACTCCAGTATTCTTGTCTGGGAAATCCCATGGATGGCGGAGCCTGAAGGGCTGCAGACAATGGGGTTGCGAAGAGTTGGGGTTGACTGACTGACTAACACACACACACATGCAGGTGAACTGAATACTTTCAGCTCATTTCAGTCTCTCGGTCGTGTCTGACTCTGAAATCACATGACCTGCAGCTTGCCATGCTTCCCTGTCCACCACCCAACCCAGAGTTTTCTCAGACTCTTGTCCATCGAGTCGGTGATGCCATCCAACCATCTCATCCTCTGTCATCCCCTTCTCCTCCTGCCTTCAATCTTTCCCAGCATCAGGGTCTTTTAGCTCTTCACATCAGGTGGCCAAAGTATTGGAGCTTTGGCATTAGTCCTTCCGATGAATATTCAGGACTGATATCTTTTAAGATGGACTGGTTTGATCTCCTTGCAGTCCAAGGGACTCTCGAGATTTTTCTCCAACACCACAGTTCAAAGCCTCAGTTCTTTGGTGTTCAGCCTTCTTTATGGTCCAACTCTCAGATCCATACATGACCACTGGAAAAGCCGCAACCTTGACTATGCGGACTTCTGTTGGCAAAATAATGTCTCTGCTTTTTAATATGCTGTCTAGGTTGGTCACAGAGTTTCTTCCAAGTACCAAGCATCTTTTAACTTCATGGCTGCAGTCACCAACCACAGTGATTTTGGCGCCCAAGAAAATAAACTCTGTCACTGTTTCCGTTCTTTCCCCATCTATTTGCCATAAAGTGATGAAATCAGATGCCATGAACTTTGTTTTCTGAATGCTGAGTTTAGGCCAGCTTTTTCGCTCTCCTCTTTCACCTTCATCAAGAGGCTCTTTAGTTCTTCGCTTTCTGCCATAAGGGTGGTGCCATCTGCATATGTGAGGTTATTGATATTTCTCCCTGCAATCTTGATTCCAGCTTGTGCTCCATCCAGCCTGGCATTTCATATGGAGTACTCTGCATATAAGTTAAATAAGCAGGGTGACAATATACAGCCTTGGTGTACTCCTTTCCCAATTTTGAACCAGTCCACTGTTTCATGTCTGGTTCTGACTGTTGCTTCTTGACCTGCAGATTTCTCAGGAGGCAAGTAAAGTGGTCTGGTATTTCCATCTCTTGAAGAATTTTCCACAGTTTGTTGTGACTGACACAGTCAAAGGCTTTACCGTAGTCAGTGAAGCAGAAGGGGATGCTTTTCTAGAACCCTCTTGCTTGTTCTATGATGTTGGCAATTTGATCTCTGTTTCCTCTGCCTTTTATAAATCTAGCTTGAACATCTGGAAGTTCCCAGTTCACATTCTGTAGAAGCCCCACTTGGAGAATTTCGAGCATTACTTTGCTAGCTTGTGAGATGCATGGACAGAGAAACCTGGGGTGCTGCAGTCTATGGGGTCACAAAGAGCTGGACGTGACTGAGTTACTGAACTAAACTGAACCTAACTGAGTGCAATTGTGTGGTAGTTTGAGCGTTCTTTGGCATTGCCTTTCTTTGGGATTGGAATGAAAACTGACCTTTTCCAGTCCTGTAGCCACTGCTGAGTTTTCCAAATTTGCTTTCACATTGAGTACAGCACTTTCACAGCATCATCTTTCAGGATTTGAAATAGCTCAGCTGGAATTCCATCACCTCCACTAACTTTGTTCATATGGATGCTTCCTAAGGCCCACTTGACTTTGCATTCCAGGATGTCTGGCTCTAGGTGACTGATGACATCATCATGGTTATCTGGATCACGATGACCATTTTGGACAGTTCTTCTGTGTATTCTTGCCACCTCTTCTTATATCTCCTGCTTCTGTTAGGTCCATGACATTTCTGTCCTTTACTGTGCCCATGTTCACATGAAATGTTCCCTTAGTATCTCTAATTTTCTTGAAGAGATCTCTAGTCTTTCCCACTCTATCGTTTTCCTCTATTTCTTTGCATTGATCATTGAGGAAGGCTTTCTTATATCTCCTTGCTACTCTTTGAAACTCTGCATTCAGATGGATATATCTTTCTTTTTCTCCTTTGCCTTTCACTAAATACGTTAGCAACAGATGTAATTCTACTTCTGATTTGGTACATTCTTGCTATAAAATACAGAGAAACTGGCAGCCCCTTGCAACTTGGGTTCTAGGCAGGCAATGCCAGCAGCTTCCAAGATATTATGTTACAATAGCTGTCTCTGTATCACTTGAGAGTTTATGTTTTAGAGCAAGTTTTAAGGTAAACAGAGCCCAAATTCCAACCTGCTTCTGTACTCAGGATGACCCTGACTTTACTAGTAACGAGATCTGATGACATCATCTTCTGACAGTCGTGATCTTTAACCTGATTTGATCTAAACCAGACTCTCCGGGAACGGTATTATTAAGGTAAATCCCTGAAAAGAGACCCGGCCACCTCAGAATAAACCGTTTAGAGGTGTTGGGTTTCTGGGGATGACCTCACCCATCAGCCTTTTCTTCCTTGGGCGATATAGACCGTATTGACACTGCAAAGAGGGATAGTGGATTACTGGTGCTGTTTTTACTAGTAACACTGAAAATCATAGCAGAATTCTAATTATGTACATGGGCAGACACATTTAAATGTGCCTTTCACCCATCTCCTTCGGCAAAATTTAAGTCTGGACTTCTCTCCATCTTTGAAAAGAACGTCTGAATTTATGCAAAGGCAAGTTTAAATATACCTCGAGTCTCACGCACAGAATGAGATGAAAGTGAAAGGTAAAGTTGCTCAGTCGTGTCTGACTCTTTGAGATCCCACAGACTATACAGTCCATGGGATTCCTCAGGCCAGAATACTGGAGTGGGGAGCCTATCCCTTCTCCAGCGGATCTACCCGACCCAGGAATCGAACCAGGATCTCTTGCATTGCAGGTGGATTCTTTAGCAACTGAGCTACCAGGGGAGCCCCACATCTATATGAGTGTGTCACCTCGCTTTTTTGTGAAAATAATTGACAAATGGCATTTTTATGAGCCAAGAGCTGTGCACGTGAATGAGACGTGTGTCCCGTGTGTCCACGTCTACCACCACTGCCCCGAGTCCTGGTCCCGGCACCCACCTCCTGCCCTGTGAGGTTTCCTTTCTGGGCCTCTGGCTCCTGCTGGCAGCCTCCTTACAGTGTTTCTCTGAGAGGCCACCAAGTACTGACCTGGGAGCATCTAGGCTGAGACAGCCTGTATCCAAGCCCAAGCATGCCAGCCAGGCTTCCATGTTACCAATACCTGCATAAATATGTGTATAGCTGCAATGCTTACCAGCAGCTTTTGCAACTACCTGGATAAAAGTAGCTCTAGAAAGAACTGGCATGATTTTTCCTGATCTGACCTAAGCAGCAGACTTCATTTTCTTGCTGCTTTTAAATCTCTCCCTGGTTCATATGTGAGTCTCCGCAAAGGTGTCAGCAAGTTCTTCACAGGAGAAACAGTACATTGCAAACCCTAGATTGCAAGTCAGTAAAGAAAGTACTTTAGACCCAAAGTAAAGGCAGACTCGGTCATGCCACGAAGCTCAGTTTGGACTCGCGGTGGCTCCTCTGTCCTCCTTTGGGAAGCTCCTGGTGGCTTGCATGCTCACTGGGAAGGGCCACACCTGGACCCACTGGCCGACGCAGATGTGAAGGTATAAGCAAGCATCAGGCCTGGCCTCCCGCGCCCTGGGTGTCCTCCTAGCAGGGCCCTCGAGATGAGCCCCTTTGCTTTGCTCTTCTCTGCATTCACCCATCTCCCCAGCCTCGTGCCTTGAGCCTCAGGAAGTGGGTGTCGGGATCCGCAACACTGCCTCAGAGTCTGGGGCGCAGCAGGAAGGCCTCACCTCGCCAGGGGGAGCCTGGACCGACGCCTCTCCCTCCCGCTGGCTCTGCTCGCGTCCCAGCCTGATTCTCAGTCCCAGGTGGGCCCGGGGTAAAGAACCCGCCTGAGACACAGGAGACATAGTGAAGCACGGGTTAGCTCTCCAGGTTGGGGACTTTGCCTGGAGGAGGGCACGGCAACCCACTCCAATATTCCTAACTGGAAAATCCCATGGACAGACGAGCCTGGCGGGCTAGTCCATGGGGTCAAAAATAGTCGGACACCACTGAAGCGACTTGGCACACGCATTTCACAGTAGCATGTCAGCACAGCTGGGAAATGCTGGGGGCCCTTTCTTCTGGCCCCATGGACCAGGAAGGGGCCGGCTGGGTCCCCGGGGCAGGGGGCGCAGTCTGGTGTGGGCCCCCCAGTCTGGGCGCTGGCGAGGGGCAGCAGGCAGCGGTGGCACCCTGACCACTGCTAAGGGCGGCAGTCGGCTCCGAGGCCCTGGGAACCGGCTCCTGGGTGTGGGGGAGGGGGCGGCACCCCGCTCCTTGCTGCTGGGTTTCCCTGCGCGTGAAACGCCGTGATGCAGACTCGGCTCCCCCAGGGGTCAGCCCTGGGCTGTCAGGGGGTCTGCTGCAGCCCCTCTCAGATGAGAGAGTGGATCAGCAGCCCAAGGAGGCCACCGAGCCTTGGCCCCTGTGTGAGGCTGCCCCTTCCTCTAAAGCCAGGAGTTTCCGACACTTTAACACAGTGTCACTTAATCGCATGTGATTTATGGAGCCAGCAGAAGGGGTATCAACGTCCCCATCCTGGAAACAAATCAAAGTTCAGACGCGAGTGCAAACACTAATTGCTTTTAACAAGTGCAGGGGGATGGGGAGGGGAGCCCGCCGCCCGCCAGACAGCCGGGCGATAACCTGAGCGTTCTCGACACCCGGGAGGAGAGCCGCCCGGCTGGGGGACGTTTCAGGAAGCGACCTGTCAGCCGTGATCTGTCTTTGAAGTGTCCGAAGTGCGAAGCGGGACACATCCATCTTTACAAGCGCGCGGAGGCCACGGGCTGCTTTGGGTTAGTGCAGGAATGCGCATTCATTTGAAACCTGACCCGGAGCCCCTGCAAAGCTGGGCTTAGGCGGGGCAAGGCGTGACCCTGGAAATTTAGACAGCTGCTTGGCCACTACTGGGAGCAAATTACTATACAGCGGCAGTGATTTTTCCCCGACGAGAAGAAAGCGGAGGGCACCTCTCCGCGCCCCGGTGGGTCAGCTTTCACCTTAAAGACCAGTGTGAGAACCCAAGCCTCGGGGGAATCAGGGCCAGTCAGGGGGCAAGGCCAGGATTCAGGGAGGGGCTGCCAGGCAGGCAGGGAAGGGACATTGGAAACGGGCACACGCACACCGCCCTCCGTCTGCTGCACACGCGTGGGCCCTGTCCTGCCAGAGGCCGGCTCCCAGAGAACTGCATTCCAGGTGCACCCTTCACCAGACCGCTCTGTACGTGCGTTGCTGCAGCAGTTGGCCAGACCGTCCCATTTAAAACCTGATGGTGGCCCCCAGGCCCCCTCGGTAGCCAGCAGGGAGGCCACGTGGCTTGACTGTGGGCCTTGCCTCACTGGAGCTCGCCATTTGCCACTGCCACTGCCCAGAAGGCTTGGACACCCCAGGGTGGATGTCCAGGAAATCTGGGGTTCAGAGAAGCCCAAAGAAAAGAAGCAGGCACAGGGCGAGGCCCCCAGACCCTCAACAGGCTTCTCTGGCCTCGGGAACAGAGCCTGGAAGTGCTTCTGTGTGTTGTGCTTCTCTAGGGAAACACAGCAGATACACGATGCACGCAGGTATGTTAATAGAGCTAGATCAGGTAAAGAGACGGGCTTCCCTGCTCAGATGGTAAGGAGTCTACCTGCACTGCAAGAGACTGGGGTTTGATCCTTTGGTCGGGAAGATCCCCTGGAGAAGGAAAGGGCAACCCACTGCAGTAACCTTGCCTGGAGAATCCCATGGGCAGAGGAGCCTAGTGGGCTACATCCATGCGGTCACAGAAAGCAGGACACGACTTTCACTTTTCAGATAGAGTTATAAATACAGACGCAGGTGTGAATACAGGTTGGGTTTTTTGTTGCTCAGTCGCTCAGTCGCGTCTGACTCCTCGCGACCCAACGGACTGCAGCATGCCTGGTGTCTGTCCATCAGCAACTCCCGGAGAGAGATTAGATACAGAGCCTCTTGATGACAGTGAAGGAGGAGAGTGAAAAAGTTGGCTTAAAACTCAACTTTCAGAAAACTAAGATCATGGCATCCGGTCCCATCACTTTGTGGGAAATAGATGGGCAAACAGTGGAAACAGTGAGAGACTTTATTTGGGGGGCTCCAAAATCACTGCAGATGGTGAGTGCAGCCATGAAATTAAAAGACGCTTACTCCTTGGAAGGAAAGTTATGACCAACCTAGATAGCATATTCAAAAGCAGAGACATTACTTTACCAAGTAAATTTTGTCTAGTCAAAGCTATGGTTTTTCCAGTGGTCATGTATGGATATGAGAGTTGGACTATGAAGAAAGCTGAGCACAGAAGAATTGATGCTTTTGAACTGTGGTGTTAGAGAAGACTCTTGAGAGTCCCTTGAACTACATGGGGATCAAACCAGTCAATCCTAAAGGAAATTGGTCCTGAATATTTATTGGAAGGACTAATGCTAAAGCTGAAACTCCAATACTTAGCCACTGATGCAAAGAACTGACTCATTTGAAAAGACCCTGATGCTGGGAAAGATTGAGGGCGGGAGGAGAAGGAGACGAGAGAGGATGAGATGGCATCACCAAATCTATGGGTGTGAGTCTGAGTAGGCTCCGGGAGCTGGTGATGGACAGGGAGGCCTGGCGCGCTGCAGTCCATGGGGTGCAAAGAGTGGGACGCGGCTGAGCAGCTGAGCTGAACCGATAGATGCAGATATGGATGGGGCTTCCCGCCTGCTCTAGTGGTGAAGAACCCAAAGAGGGGCTCCAAGAAAGCCGCCACCAAAGCCCCAAAGACAGCAGGAGGCGCAAGCGCAGCCGTAAGGGGAGCTATCCCATTACGTACACAAGGCCCTGAAGCAGGTGCACCCAGACACCGGTATTTCACCCAAGGCCGTGGGCATCATGAACTCATCTGTCAACGACATCTTCGGGTGCATCCCGGGCAAAGCGTCGCGCTTGGCGCATTACAACAAGCACTCAACCATCACGTCTCGGGAGATCCAGACGGCAGGGGAAGTAAGAGATAGCTGTTCAATGTCTGGGTTGGGAAGTTCCCCTGAAGAAGGGGTAGCCTACCCACTCCTGTATTCTTGGGTTTTCCTGGTGGCTCAGATGGTAAAGAATCCACCTGCAATGTGGAAGACCTGGGTTCGATCCTCAGGTTGGGAAGATCCCTTGGAGGAGGGCATGGCAACCCACTCCAGTATTCTTTCCTGGAGAATTCCCACGGACAGAGAAGTCTGGTGGGCTTCCAGACCATGGGGTCACAAAGAGTCAGACACGACTGAGTGACTAAGCACAGCGCACGTAGGTATAGAAACTTACCGTATGGAATTGGATTGTGGAATTAGGAGCTTGGAATATCCCACAATTTGTCCTCTAGCAGCTGGAGACCCAGGAGGGCCCTAAATCAGAAGTCAGCAGTCCCCCTGGGGAGCCGGGCAGAGTGCGTGCAGCCTTCCACAGCTCTTTACCTCTGCTTGGTCCTGGAGGGCCGGGTGAGCCCCGCCCGCACTGGGGAGGGTGCTCTCTCTCCTTGCCCTCGTTCAGATGCTCCGTGTGCCCAGCCTGTCACGGTGAGAGCGCTGAGCCAGATATCTCAGCACCAGGGGCCCAGGCAGCCACGGCTTCAGAAGGTCTCTTTCCTAAATCATGTGGCCTTTCCCAGAAGGCAACACGGGGAGCTTGTTCTTCAGAAAACTGGTGGGCTAGCGGGTCTCCAGGTCGTTCTTCCAGGCTGCTTTTTGTCGTCACACCTTCCTTCTGTAATTTCAGGCTGTCTGATGACAGGAGCTTCCTGGGGACACGAGAAGCGCCTGTGAGCAGCACGCCCACTGGTCCACAGGTGAGCCCAGCCAACGGCCCCGGCACTCCATCTGGGTGGCTGGAAGACGGGGTCCCTGGCTTCTGCAGAAGGAGGCCAGCCCCCCTGGTGGCCCTGCTGGCTCCATGTGCTGCCCCATGAGTCTGTTTGCAAGGAAGCACATGCACGTCTCAGCTCTCAGGCCACATCTGCAACAACAGTGAAGCTTCCAGCAGCAGCAGACGTAAGAGTCAAGAGGCAGAGAAAGGCGCTGCCCTTGGGAGAGGGCGGGCATTGCGGCCGAGCCCATGGAGAGGACCGCACAGGGCGATCCCTGGAGGGAGGCTGGGGGGTGACCCACCGTTTAGTCACCCTGCCTGGAACTCCGTAGGAATCCACATGAAGGAGTCAACCTATCGTCCTGCCTGCACACAGGAAAGGCCCCCAAACCCACAAGCTCCGGGTGCAGTCCCGCCCGCGATGTCACTGGAGTCTCCCTTGAATCATTTGGTGTCATTTGAATCTTCCATGATATTTTTCATGGAAATCTGGGTTTATAAGATCCCCCTTCACCCAAACTCTCCGAGTACCCACAGCTCTGATGGGTTCCCCAGTTTCTAAGAGAGGAGGACAGAAGGCCTATTTCTCCAGTTACTTGCTTAGTAACTTCCATTCAGGGAGCATTTGTTGTCCGTGGGTCCAGAGTTCTGGGAAGAGAATTCCAGAAGTGTGGGCCCAGATGTCTCTTAAGGGGTCTAAGCATGAAGGAACTGCTCCTGTCCCTTCTTAAGAGAAACCATGTTCTTAACCTCAAAGTACAGTTTTCATCATGAAATGCCAGCCCTGTGTGCTTCTGTCTCTAAGCTGACTTTGCAGGAAATGCTTGTCAGGCTTCTTGAGGAAGCCCCTAAACCAGCTGGCAGATTTCTTCTGGAAGTTGTGCCTGGGAGACGTGACCCCTGATGAGTCCCACTGAAGGACAGAATCCACTTAGGTTCCTCAAGCCCCAAGTCAGTCAGTTCCTCCGCGTGGGGTCTTACTCCCACCAGGGCAGGGCACTCTGGGGAGGTGACCATGATTACAGATTCAGAGACTCCAGAGCACTGGCTGTGGCGTGGAGTGAGTAAACAAGGAGCGTTCTGAAATGCATTTCTTTGACTCCAAGGGGCTTGAGTCCAACAGCCCCTGTTCTTGTGCAAAGCTTCGATGTGCTCTCCGGAACCCCTCAAATGACATGTCCTAATGGGAACTGAACCCAGCCACCCTCTCCAGCCAGTTGCTTTGATCCTGGTCCCAGCCAAGCGGCCGGGAGACCACTCCGTAGGTGTGGACTCTGCTGTCTGCGGCGACCTCGGGGTCTCAGTGACCCCCACCCCCTCCCCTGCACCTGGAGTGGAGAAGGAGAACCCCCAGAGCGGTAGGTATGTTTGCTGGAGGGAGGCGGCTGAGCCTCACACACCTGCACCTCGTTCAGCTCGGTCAAGGAGCCCGGGAGGACCCTGGGTGACCAGCCATCCTCATCAGCTGCCCGCCTGGCCCCTCGCTGCGGGGGGTCACGTTTCAGCCCTGGAGCATGCGGCCAGGTCCCCGTTATGGCTCTAGCGGTAACAAGCCCTGGTCCTGGAAGAAGGTCCCGACCTGGCAGTCAGTGAGGCTCTGACATCAGACGTGAGTCCTTCTCTGCCAGGCCTGGCAGTGGGCAGGCAACTGGGAACCAGATCCCCACCCGAATGCCACCTGTGTAGCGCCAACCGCAGGCGTGCTGGAGGGGACATGGCACCCAGGCCCAGCTGAGCACCGCCCCGGGGGCACCCAGAGGAGGATGGCGCACGCGTTTCGTTTCCATGACCACTGAGTGGGCGCAGCCTGGGAGGAAGGAAGAGGATTCTGCCTCCATCTAGCAGAGGCGCTTCCTGACTCCTCTTGCCGGGCAGTGAGGACACCATTCCGGCCCCTCCTCTGGGAGCCGCTCGGCCTGGTGGAGCGCTCCGGGGATGCAGCCCCTCCTGAAGTCAGCACCCGCAGCAACCCTGACACTGAAGGATGGAGCTGCCTTGCTGTCCCCTGCTGGGGCGTCCCCCGACCCCCTGATGCTCCTGGCGGGTCTGGAGAGGAGAGGGGAGGACGCCAGGCCGCGTCTGGGTGTAGCGACCCCTGAGGGAGAGCCTGAATCCTGGCAGAGGTGGTGGGCTCTCCGCGGCGGTTCCGGGCAGGTCTGAGCCAACAGCCGGCATTCCGCTCCTGGCCACCCCTCACCTGGGCATGTTCTTTTGCCCTCTCTGCGCGCCAGTCTCCTCACCTGTAAAACAGGACGGTGGGAGCACCCAGCTGGTCAGACTGCCTCAGTGACTGTCTGCAGCGGTGCTGGGTATAGCCAGATACACCGAGAGACGGGCAGACCAGAAAAAGGCAAGCAGCAAAGAACTGTGCAGAGAAGAAAAGAGAGTGTGACAGCAATGACAG